>JAOVVI020000820.1:15421-27903 GCA_028571085.2 Nepenthes alata | reverse complement strand
TAGTCATAAAATTTCCAATTACAAAAATTCATATATTTTCTAATCGGATCACTACATCAAGACTGCTTCCTTCGTGATAACTTCAAGAGTGCTCTAAATCTTCAGGAATTCATTAGATTGAACTCCAGTTTTTCTCATCAGGCACAAGCTCTATAGTTTCTTCTGGAGGGAGAAAAAATAGTAAAACAGTGAGGCGAGGCTCAGCAAGGTACATACAGGTATGCAGTAAAATATGTATACAGAACAGAGCTCAATAAAACAGATACAGTTGAACATGAAGATACAAAGGTCATAAGGAAGTGGTTTATAAAAGAATTAGAATACACACGTGAAAATAGAAAAAAAATCAAGCTTTGGAAATCAGAAATCAATGTACTCATGTTTTAGAAAGCAAAAGTCGGTCTTACTTTTATAGTTTATAGAAAACTTATCTTTAACAGTAAAGGACCCTACCAGTAGACCCTACTAGCGGAGGGGGCAAATAATCGAGGATAGATTGTGTACATCTCCCCACAATCAACGACAATAAATAGAACATGTAATCCCACCTCTCGAGATCCTTCCCCTATCCAAGCGGGCGCAAGCCAGAAAAGAACAGAAGCTACGCTCCTATTGCAATGCCCTGAGGAGGGGCGGACCACATATAACCCATGGACAGAGTTATCCTCGATTACCACCATAACATTCTAAGGCATGCCGGAGAACCTAATCTAACTGCATATCAGTCCTGGGTCCATAATAACATAACAAAAACATTTTCTTTTTATCATTTTCTGAAAGCCATTTTTAGTATCAGTCGAAAACATCACTATTAACCCTTCAGAGATTGTGTATAGATATCTTAAGGCTGGTTCAAAAATCATCTACCTCAAACCGGTTTCAAATCAAAGAACTTAGTTTAAAATCATATATTTTAAGTCAATTTCAAATCATAGAACTTATACGTCACTTTACAAAGTTGGTTTCAAAATTATATTACAAATGTCGGTTTCAAGTTTGTGATACAAGGCCGGTTTCAAATCAAGGCCAGTTTCAAAATCAAAGCCGATTTCAAATCATATCCATCATTTTTACAAATCGAGGCCGGTTTCATATGATTTCTGCCAAGGCCTGTTTCAAAATTATTACAAAGGCCGGTTTCAAAATTTGATACAAGGTCAGTCTCAAAATTATAGAGCAAATGTCGGTTTCAAAAGTACAGTATAAATGCCGGTTACAACCATAATACAAGGCCGATTTCAATTATAATAGAAGGTCAATTTCAATCATTTTATAAATCAAGGCCGGTTTCAAACTTAATACAAAGTCGGTTTCAATACAAGGCAGGTTTCAATAATTTCACAAATCAAGGCCGGTTTCAAACTTAATACAAATGCTAGTCTATTTTTCTATTTTTATTCTAGTTTTAAACATGGGTTTAGCAGAATGTAGAAGACAGAAGGCAGAGTGTATGAATTAAAACTAGAATTCAGTTCATCAGACAAAAAATTGAACGACATGCATTTAATCTAAATCGGAGGGGAAAATTGGAAGTTTCTTTTAAAGCTGGAACTTTGGAGACGGAAATATAAGTGTTTAAGCATGAAATTTAAGATCTGGGCATACGAACTTAAAAAGAATGATCGTCCAGTACACTTGTAATATTCTAAAATTAAAACAGAGTATGAAATCATGAACTTAAAAACAGGGGGTGTACACTTGCCTGACCGCCCACTCGTGCTGACTTGAGGATCTCCTTCCTTCTTCACTGCTTACTGCTTTCACTTGCCCGCACTCACACTCGCCTCTTCAACCGAAGCCCAGTATATAAAGAGGAGGGGTTAGGTGGGGTAAGTGGGGTAGGCTACTTACTCTGGTACTTCTTCTCAGAGATTTGGTGAGAGTAAGTAGGTTAAGTTACCTACTTTGATACTTCTTTTCAGACGGTCAACGAGGTGGTTCACTTACTCTATTTAGTTGGGATCTAGTAGGGTTCTAACCAATCAACAAAGTTTGTCCTTTTTGTTGCCCTTAATTTATTCCGGTCAACCTTTTCGGTCAATGATTCATATTTTAATCAGAAATCCTTTATTCAAAGCCGACCAACATTTTGCTTCAAGATCGGTTAACCTTTCTCAAGGCCGGTCAGCTCTTTGGTTGATCTTTTGGTTATCATCTTGATGCCGATCAACATCTCAACGCTGGTCAACACCTTAAGAGTCCGGTCAGCTTCTTCAAATTCGGTCAACTTCTTTGAGTCCGGTCAACTTCTTCAAGTCCGGTCAACTTTTACTCTGCTTTTATTTAAGGCCGGTTAACATCTATTTTTTATTTACACCGGCCTCTTGCATTTCCTCAAAGTAGCCCTGTCTTCTAGTGGCGTTAAGCCACTCCAGTTTGAAATCAAAATACTCTAGTTTTGAGTAGAATATTTAATTTTGATTTTAAACCTTTTTGATTTCTAAACCTCACAATTCTTCTCATGCACTTTTAGTTGTCTAGACCCATAAGTTACAACTTTACCATGTTACATTAGTACATAACCCAAACTTGCCTTAGAGGCATCACAGTATACCTCAAAACCTCATGAGCCATCTTAAATAACTAATATTGGAGCGGTAGTCAAGCGATCTTTCATCTCCTGAAAACTCTGATCACATTCTTCAGTCCACTCAAATTTAGCCTCCTTCTTCGGCAATTAAGTCAGAGGCATAGCTTTTTGTGAAAAATTCTCTACAAAATGCCTGTAATATCCTGCCATGCCTAGAAAGCTCCTAACCTCAGTCATAGAAGTCAGCCTACTCCAGTTTGTAACAGCCTCCACCTTCTTTGGTTCCACAAAAATACCACCATCAGAAATTACATGCCCCAGAAACATCACCTTCTCCAGCCAGAATTCATATTTGCTCAGCTTAGCATACAATTTCTCCTCACGGATTACTTGAAGTACCATCCTCAAATGAGTTTTGTGCTCCTCATAATCCTTCGAATATTCTAGGATATAATCAATAAACACCACCACGAATTTACCAATATACGGTCTAAACACCCTATTCATCAGATCCATAAATGCAGCAGGGGCATTCGTAAGGCCAAAAGGCATAACAAGAAACTCGTAGTGGCCATAACGTGTCTGAAAAGCAATCTTAACCACATCTTCTAGCTTGATTCTCAACTGATAATAATCAGACCTCAAATTGATCTTCGAGAACACCCGAGATCCTTACAATTGATTAAATAAATTATCAATACGCGGTAGAGGGTACTTATTCTTAATTGTGATTTTATTCAACTCACGATAGTCAACACATAGCAGCAAAGACCCATCTTTCTTCCTCTCAAATAATACCGGTGCTCCACAAGGAGATACACTTGGTCAGATAAAGCCCTTGTCTAATAGTTCCTACAATTGTAGTTTCAACTCCTTCAATTCAGCTGGAGCCATACGATAAGGGCCCTAAGAAATCGAGCTAACACTAGGAACAATAGCAATTTCAAACTCAATTTCTCGGTGTGAAGGCAATCCAGGTAACTCCTTTGAAAATACATCTTCAAAATCACAAATAACTAGGATGTCCTTAGATGGCACACTATGACTCCTAGTGGTGCAGGCATATGCCAAGTAAGCTTTACACCTGTGACGGAACATTTTTTTTTCTCAGAAACTCCAGTCAAGGTAGAAATAAGATTTCAGACAAAAATACAAAGTGTAACTTTTGTAAAAATTTTGGCAGAGTCTCCTTTGTAACTGGAAGAAAATCCAAAAATACAACCTGTGCAAAACCTGTATAACCAACCAGTACAAGCACATAACTATCTATTTATACCATAATGTTTCCTACAACACGCGTACACAGGACCACATATGCCATCCATGGCATTAATCTATCAAATCATCTACTACACTAACAGTTCATAAGTGAGATGTCATTTAGAACCTGTACAGAATATCAAGAAGTATAGAGCAGAAGAAGAACTATTAACCTGCAGAAGCATTGTTTTCCTTCACATGCATTTCTATACAAAACTCATATATACATAAATGTCCATAGGCATAAAATCCATATACAAAATCACATATCTAGTCAAGTCTTTACATCCAACTGATTTTCCAAAATAGCTCCGAAATGCTTCAGATCCTCAAAAGTCTTTAGGAAATGGTTTCAGTCACTCTTTCTCGTCAGCTACTAGCTCTACAGTCTTATCTAGAAGGGAAAAAAATAACAAAATAGTGAGCCGAGACCCAACAAGGTACACGTAGATATGTGGTAAATCAATTATGTAGAATAGTTGTGAAACTATGCAGAAAAAGAACGGTTAAGCATAATAGAACATAGAAAACAAAGAAAGCATAATTTGATGATAATTAAACTCAGAAATCAGAGATCAGTGAAATTTAAAAAGCAGAATCAGAAACTTTCACTTTTATATCGGTAAAGAATAGTAATCGATACATGACAGTAAAGAATAGAACAATAACGGTGGTACAGAACAGAGCAGTAACGAACCCTGCCAGTAGACCCTACTAGCTGAGGTGGAAAATGATAGAGGATAGATTGTGTACATCTCCTAAGAATCCAAGGCTATAAACAGAAACATAGGATCCCGTCCCATGGGATCAATACAGGTGTGGCTCCCGAAGGTAGGCCAGAATGAGAATCTTTCCTCCTGACCGTAATGCCCCGAGGAAGGGTAGACCATATATAATTTTATGGACAGAGTTATCCTCGATCACCACCGTAAAGTTCTAAGGCATGCCGGAGAACATAGCCTGACTGTAATCACTCCTAGGTCCTAAATAATAGTATCAGAAATAACTTCTTAACTGAAAACCTTCTTTCGTATTAGAGTTTCACAATTACCCTTTAGTTAACTTCAGAATGTTAGGAATAGATAGTAACGGTGTAAAAACCCTTCAGTTTTACTTTAGAAGTGCACGGTAATTTATCGGTATAAGTCTGTGTAAAATTTTTGAAAAATAATTATACCAGGAGCTTCATTTCTGTACCAATTAACTTTTATATAACAGAAGCTATGGTTAAAATCATTAAAACCTCTTCATTTTCGTACCTAGGGCTTCGCCAAAACTTCCGGACTCAAAACGAACACCAAACATGTGTTTATTCATGAAATCAACACCATAAATCAAAATACATATACAAAATCATGCAATTTAACCAACAAACCCTAATATTTTCGAGTGAGGGTTTCATCATATTCTTCCGGAACCAAATCGAACACTAATTACATGCTTGCTCATGAAATCGAAGCCAAATCTTGCAATACACATGAGTAAACACAAAATCTTATCGAACAATCGAGGGAAACAAGCTTCGTTTTCTTTAAACATGCAACAATAAAGTTTTAGAGCATTTTCATCAATTTTGAAACAAGAGAAAGCGGTAAAAACGGAAAATAACGTCTGAAGTACACGTGCCTGAGCCGATCTACCGTTATTTTTACCCGGAGTGGATCGGAACAAGTGATTTTCCCTTTTTCCTCTTCTCCTCTTCCTCCTCTTCCTTTGTGCTTCAGCTGCTTTCCCCTTCACCCTTTCCCCCTTCCCTTTATAACAAAAATGAAATTAGAATGCGGAACGCCCAGCAAACACGCGGCGAGGACGAGGTTTCTGCCAGGGGCTCCCTCTAGCGCGGCTGGTGCACGGTGAGCGGCTATGCACTGGATTTTGCTCTCGCTGCCGTGCCTCGAGCGCACGGTAGGCACAACCCTGCTGCTTGCTAAACTCGGGTATTTTCTAAATTTTTACTTTCAACCCTCATTTTTCAATGCATGATTGGCCTCTTAATGATTATCATCATTTTAATTATTCCCAATTATTATGTTTTTGGTTCTGGGGCCTCACACTCTCCCCCACTTAAAGAAATTTCATCCTTGAAATTAAACAAAGTTACATACCTCAAGAAAACAAGGTAGGATATTTGCTTTGGATTTCCTCTTTGTGCTCCCAAGTGGCCTCCTTCGGTGAATGATTTCTCCAAAGTATCTTTAGCAGGGGAATGGTTTTTGTACGCAACTTATGATTCTTTCGATCTAGAATCTACAACGGTTCCTCGATGTAGGATAAATCCTTGTTGATAGCCAAGGATCTGTAGTCAATCACGTGTGCAGGATCATCGATGTACTTTCGAAGCATCAATACATGAAAAACATTGTATTTGCCCATCAGACTAGGTGGTAATGCCTACTTGTAGGCTACCTCCCCGATCCTTTCTAGAATCTCAAAAGGACCAATGAACCGCGGCTTTAGATTTCCCTTCACTCCAAATCGGAACGTTCCCATGGATGGTGAGACTTTCAGAAATACAAGGTCTCCTACTTCAAAGCTCAATTCTATCTTCTTCCTATCTGCATAGCTTTTCTGTCTACTTTGAGTAATCTTCAGATTATCATGGATCAGTTTAATTTTCTCTGGTATTTCCTTCACAATCTTTGTTCGCAAAATCCTTTTATCTGCAATTTTCTCCCAGTGAATCGGCGTCCTGTATTTTCTCCCATACAACGTCTCAAAATGTGCCATGCCGATACTAGCATGATAACTGTTATTATAAGCGAATTCAGCCAGCGCCAGATAAGTGTCCCAAGTTCCTTTCAGCTCTAAAACAGAGGCCCTTAACATATCCCCAAGAATCTGAATGGTACACTCAGATTGGCCATCAATTTTGGGGTGATACGCATTACTAAATTTCAACTCTGTCCCCAATTCCCTATGCAAACTTTTCCAAAACCTCGAGACAAAATGGGGGTCTCCATCAGATACAATGGAGGTAGCAACTCCATGAAGCCTCACGAACTCGTTCATATATAACTGAGCCAGTCTATCACGTGAATTGGTCATCCTGATAGCCAAGAAGTGGGCTGATTTTGTCAGCCAATTAACTATAACCCAAACGGCGTCATATTTCCTAGGAATCCTCGGTAAATCCAATACAAAATCCATAGTAATATCTTTCTATTTCCAGCTCAAGATCGGCATAGGCTGTAACAATCCAGAAGGCTTCCTCCTCTCCGCTTTCAGTTGCTGACATACCAGGCATTTCTCCACATAAGCCATGATATCTCTCTTATGTTCCTCCACCAGAAGGTTTTCTTTACATCCTGATACATTTTATTTGTCCCAGGGTGAATCGTACACCAGGACTGGTGAGCCTCCTTCAAAATCTTCTCCTTTAATTCTCTATCATCCTGTACACATAATCGATCTCTAAACCTCAACACTCCATCAGTCCGGACGTTAAAATCAGCTAGAGATTCCTTATTCAGATCACTTACAACATCCATAACGAACAGATCATTCACTTTCTTCTCTTTAACTTTGCTGACTTCTTCCGGATGGATATGAAGATACGAAAAGTGCATTCTATCATCTTTAGCATAACGTTGGATGTCACATTGTTTCAGGTAATCCAACATTTCCATCTGCTTGATCTGTAATTGAACCACATACCCCAATCGGTAACTCAATGCGTCTACAACTACGTTGGCCTTCACTGGCTTATACGATATCTCACAATCATAATCCTTTAAGAAATCAAGCCATCTCCTTTGCCTCATGTTAAGTTCCTTTTGTGAAAACAGGTACTTCAAACTTTTATGATCAGAGTACACAAGGAACTTTTCACCATACAAATAATGTCTCCAAATCTTTAGGGAAAAAACAACAGCAGCAAGCTCCAGATCATGAGTAGGGTAGTTCTTCTCATTAACTTTTAGTTGCCTAGATCCATAAGCTACAACTTTACCATGCTACATCAATACACATCCTAGACCTGCCTTAGAGGTGTAACAGTACACCTCAAAGCCTCCTAAACCGTCTAGAATAATCAACACTGGAGTGGTAGTCAAGCAATCCTTTAGCTCCTGGAAGCTCAGATCACACTCCTTAGTCCACACAAACTTAGCCTCCTTCTTCTGCAATTGAGTCAGAGGCATAGCAATTTGTGATAAATTTCCTACAAAACACATGTAATATCCCGCCATGCCCAAAACGCTCCTAACCTCAGTCACAGAAGCTGGCTTGCTCCAGTTTGTAACAGCCTCTACTTTCCTGGGATCCACAGAAATACAACCATCAGAAATCACATGCCCCAAAAACATCACCCTCTCAAGCCATAATTCATATTTACTCAGCTTAGCATATAATTTTTTCTTGCGGAGCACTTAAAGTAGTCTCCTCAAATGAATCTTGTATTCCTCATAATCCTTTGAATAAATCAGGATATCATCAATGAATACTACCACAAATTTATCCAAGTACGGCTTGAACACCCTATTCATCATATCCATAAGCTGGAGTATTTGTACGGCCAAAAGCATAACAAGGAACTCATAATGGCCATAACGTGTCCGAAAAGCAGTCTTAGCCACATCTTCCGACTTGATCTTCAATTGATAATAATTAGACCTCAAATCGATCTTCGCAAACACCCGTGATCCTTGCAATAGATCAAATAAATCATCAATACGCGGTAGAGAGTATTTATTTTTAATCATGATTTTATTCAACTCACGATAATCAACACACAACCATAATGACCCATCTTTCTTCCTTACGAACAATACCGGTGCACCTCAATGAGATACAGTCGATCTGATAAAGCTCTTGTCGAACAGTTCCTGTAATTGTAACTTCAATTACTTTAATTCAGCCGGAGCCATACGATAGGGGGCCTTAGAAATCGGACTAGCACCAGGAATAATAGCAATTTCAAACTCAATTTCCTGGTGTGAAGGTAATCCAGGTAACTCCTCTAGAAATACATCCTCAAAATCACAGACAACTAGAATGTCCTTAGCCGACACACTGACTCCCAGTGGTGCAGGCATTTGCCAAGTAAGCTTTACATCCACTTTTCATCAAATGCTTAGAATGTAAAGAAGAGATTAATACAGGCACCCCCTTTTACTTAATGCCTTAAATGAAAAAGGGTTCCATCCTAGGGATATTAAAATAAACTCTTTTCAGAAAACAATCAATACTGGCATGATATTTGGCCATCCAGTCCATCCCTAAAATCACAACAAAATCCCCCATGTTTAACAACACTAAGTCCACAACTAAACATTTCCCATTCACCTCAACTATACATCTCGGATACATAACATCTGTAATCACATGGGACCCAGTAGGAGTACACACAGACAATTCACAATCCAGAATACATGGGATAGATACAATGCAGCATACAAATCATGGAGAAATAAAGGAATGGGTTGATCTCAAGTCAAATAATATAGATGCAGAAACTCCACAAATAGAAAGAGTACCTTCCACGATATTCGGAGATGCCTCCGGGTCCTAAATAGTTACTGCGAAGGCCTTTACCGAGATAGTAGGTTTCTTTCCTTCTAACCTCGGAGGTAGTGGACAGTCCTTGATCTAGTGGTCCTACTGTCCACATCTAAAACATGCTCCCGATACCTTATGACATGCTTGCCCCGGATGTCTCCTCCCATAGAAGGTACAATCTTCAGCTGATACTCTAGAACCGGTCACTGACTGAGCCGGTACAACACTCTTTCCCTTGTTAGCTGTCCTAGTCCTCTTGGTCGGTCTAGAAGATCCCACAGCATATCCAATACTAATTCCCGCCCGGTTAGCAGCCCTCTTTGCATAAAATCTCTCCGTCTCTACTTCTTTCTCATAGATCGCTGCCCTATCCAGAATTTTAGCATAAGTTTGGAGTTTCAGAATTGACAGCAACTTTCTAATGTCATCCCGTAACCCTTGTTGGAACTTTTTTACCTTTCTCTGCTCATCCTCTACGTAGAAGGGTGCAAAATGGGATAATTCAGTGAATTTTGCATCATTCTCCTTCACCGTCATGTTTCCTTGTCTCAACCACATTAATTCCTGCACTTTCTGATCTCGGAGGCTGGATGGGAAATACTTCTCCATAAAACCATCCTCAAACATCTCCCAAGTAATGACATCATCGGATTCTCCCATCGCCATCTCCTTCATGCTCCACCAGCTAGCAGCTTCACCCTCTAGTTTATACACCGCGAAGGTGACCTTCTCAAGATTGATACACCCGATCATAGCGAATATCTTCTTCGTTCTCTTTAACCACACATCTGCTTCTACCGGATTAGGCTTTCCTAGGAAGCCCAGTGCTCGCTCCGCTATGAATTTGTCATAAGTCATAAGACCAAGATGTGCCGAAGCTGGCTCGGGTGTAGGAATCGGAGCCATGTGTCTCTGCTTGAGAGATTCTACTACATTGGTCATTCTCTCCAACAGATCGATATAAGCAGCCTCTCTATCATAGGGCATACTAGCACCACCACGGTCATTTCTTCTATCCCTTCTACTAGCCATCCTATAATCAGGACAACACAATGTTATAAGGATAAGAAATCAGTGGAAGTAAAAGAAATATTGAACAGTTTAAGGAAATTTAAACCAAGCCTAAGAACCAATCTCTTAAGAGTTCTAGTTGCCTTAACTTCCTCAACCTAGTCCTACAGTAATTCAATATAGAGATTAAAACATATGCTTCTTCTTTTCGATCAATCAATTTCTAAGGCATCTCAATTCTCTGATAACAATTGTGACAGAACGAAAAAAATAAAATTTTCCTCAGAAACTTCCGTCAAGACAGAAACAGGATTTTAGGACCGAAATATAAGGTGAGACTTCTGTAGAAATTTTGTCAGAGTCTGCTTTGTAACTGGATGAAAACCCAAAAGTACAACCTGTATAACCAACCAGTAAAAGCACACAACTATTAATTATACCATAATTCTTCCTACAATACACATACATAGGATCACAGATGTCATCCATGGTATTAATCTATAAAACCATCAAGTATACTAATAGTTCATAAATGAGATGCCATCTAGAAGCTGTACATAATATCCAGAAGTATAGAGCGGAAGCAAAATTATTAACCTATAGAAGCATAGTTTTCCTTTTTACCATCACATACATCACATGCATTTCTATACAAAACCCACATGTGCATGAATATCCATAGGTATAGAATCCATATACAAAATCACATGCTCAATCAAGTATTTACATCCAGCTAATTCTCCAAAATAGCTCAAAAAAGCTTGAGATCCTCAAAAGTCTTCGGGAAGTGCTTTTAGTTACTCTTTTTCATTAGGCACTAACTCTGCAGTCTCATCTCGAGGGGTGAAAATAATAAAATTATGAGCTGGGGCCCAGCAAGGTACAAACAGATATGCAGTAAAAGAGTTATGCAGAACAGTCGTGAAACTATGCAGAAATAGGACGGTTAAATAAAATATAACCTAGAAAACAGAGAAAGCATAATTTGACGATATTAAACTTAGAAGTCAGAAATCAGTATAATCCAAAAAGAAGAATCAGAAGAAAAGTTAGAAACTTTTCTTTTATATCAGAATAGAATAGTGATCGGTACAAAATAGTAATCAGTACAAAAATGGTGGTACAGAAAAGAGTAGTAACAGGACAGATCGGTAACAGACCCTGCCAGTATACCCTACTAGCTGAGGGGGCGAATTATCGAGGATTGATTGTGTACATCTCCTCACAATCCAAGGCTATAAACAGTAACAGAAGATCCCATCCCATGGGATCAGTACAGGTGTGCCTCCCGAATGTAGGCCAGAAATAGAACTTTCCTCGTAACCATAACGTCCCGAGGAAGGGTGGACCACATATAACTCCGTTGACAAAGTTATCCTTGATCACCACCGTAAAGTTCTAAGGCATGCCGGAGAACCTAACCTGACTGTAATCAGTCCTGAGTCCTAAATTACAGTATAAAAAATAACTTCTTAACTGAAAACCTTCATTCGTAATAAGATTTTCACAATTTCCTTTCAATTAACTTCAGAATGTTCAGAACATACAATATTAGTTTAAAAACCATCAATTTTACTTCAGAAGTGTATGGAAATTTATCAGTATAATTCCATGCAAAATTTTCAAAAAAAATTATACCAGGAGCTTCATTTCAATGCCAATTAACTTTTATATAACAAGAGCTACGGTTAAAAATCTTTAAAACCCCTTCATTTTCGTACCTAGGACTTCGCTGAAACTTCCGGACTCAAATCTGTCATCAAACATGTGTTTATTCATGAAATCAATGCCATAAATCTATACACATATACTAAATCCCTAATATTTTTGAGTTAGGGTCTCATCACATGCTTCCGGGACAAAATCGAGCACTAATTACATGCTTATTCATGAAATCGAAGCCAAATCTTGCAATAAACATGGGTAAACGTGAAATCTAACCGAACAATTTAGGGAAACATGATTCGTTTACTTTAAACATGCAACAATAACATTTTAGAGCACTTTCATCAATTTTAAAACAAGAGGAAATGGTAAAAATTGAAAACAACGTCCGAAGTACACTTGCCTTAGCCCGATCTACCGTTATTTTTACCCGAAGTAGATCGGAATGAGTGATTTCCTCTGTTTTCTCCTCTCTTTTCCCTCCTCTTCGTTCGTGCCTCTACTATCTCACCTAAAGATC
>JAOVVI020000820.1:0-15411 GCA_028571085.2 Nepenthes alata | reverse complement strand
GACATCATCGGGTACTCCCATCGCCCTCTTCTGCATGCCCCACCAGCAATCAGCTTCACCCTCTAGTTTGTACACCGCGAAGGTGACCTTCTCTAGATCGATACACCGGATCACAACGAATATCTTCTTCATTCTCTTTAACCACACATCCGCTTCTGCTGGATCAGGCTTCCCTAGGAAGCGCAGTGCTCACTTCGCTCTGAATCTGTCATAAGTCGTAGGACCAAGAAGTGCCGAAGCTGGCTCGGATGTAGAAATAAGAGCCATCTGTCTCTACTCGACAGATTCTACTACATTGGTCATTCTCTCCAACAGATCGATATATGCAGCGTCTCTATCATAGGGCATACTAGCACCACCACGGTCATTTCTTCTACCCCTTCTACAAGCCATCCTATAATCATAACAACACAATGTTATAATGATAAGAAATCAGTGGAAGTAAAAGAAATATTGAACAGTTTAAGGAAATTTAAACCTAGCCTAAGAACCAATCTCTTAAGAGTTCTAGTTGCCTAAACTTCCTCAACCTATTCCTACAATAATTTAGTACAGAGATTAAAACATATGCTTCTTCTTTTCGGTCAATCAATTTCTAAGGCATCTCAATTCTCTGATAACAATTGTGACAGAACGGAAAATTTTTTTTTTCCTCAGAATCTTCTGTCAAGACAGAAACAGGATTTTAGGACCGAAATATAAGGTGAAACTTCTGTAGAAATTTTGTCAGAGTCTGCTTTGTAACTGGATAAAAACCCAAAAGTACAACCTGTATAACCAACCGTACAAGCACAAAACTATCAGTTATACCACAATTATTCCTACAATACGCATACACAGGATCACAGATGCCATCCATGAAATTAATCTATAAAACAATCAACTATACTAATAGTTTATAAACGAGATGCCATCTAGGACCTGTACAGAATATCAAAAAGTATAGAGCGAAAGCGGAACTATTAACCTCAGAAGCATAGTTTTCCTTTTTACCATCACATATATCACATGCATTTCTAGTCTTTACATCCAACTGATTCTCGAAAATACCTCCAAAATGCTTCAGGTCCTCAAAAGTCTTCAGGAAATGCTTTTAGTCACTCTTTCTCATTAGACACTAGCTCTACAATCTCATCTGGAGGGGAAAAAATTAATAAAACAGTGAGCCGGGGCCCAGCAAGGTACATACTGATATGCATAATGCAGTGATACAGAACAGTCATGAAACTATGTAGAAATAGATCGGTTAAACAGAATAAAACCTCAAAAATAGAAAAAGTATAATTTGACGATATTAAAATCAGAAATCAAAAGTCAGAAATCAGTAATCAGTATAATTCAAAAAGCAACAATCAGAAAGTAGAGTCAGAAGCTTCTCTTTTATATCAGTACAGAACAATGATTGGTACAGAACAGTAATCAGTACAGGAATGGAGGTAAAGAACAGAGCAGTAACTGAACAGAGTGGTAACAAACCCTACGAGTATACCCTACTAGCTAAGGGGATGAATAATCGAGGATAGATTGTGTACATCTCCTCACAATCCACGGCTACAAACAGTAATAGAAGATCCCATCCCATGGGATTAGTACAGGTGTGCCTCCCGAAGGTAGGCCAGAAATAAAACTTTTCCCCTGACCGAAACAACCCGAGGAACGGCAGACCACATATAACTCCATGGACAGAGTTATCCTCGATCACCATCGAAAAGTTCTAAGGCATGCCGGAGAACCTAACTTGACTGTAATCGGTCCTATGTCCAAAATGATAGTATCAGAAATAACTTCATAACTGAAAACCTTTTTTCATAATCAGAGTTTCACAATTTCCCTTCAATTAACTTAAGAACGTTCAGAACATACAGTAACGGTCTAAAAACCCTTCAGTTTTACTTTAGAAGCGTATGGAAATTTATCGGTATAAGTCCGTGTAAAATTTTTACAAAGAAATTAAACCAGGAGCTTCATTTCAGTGCCAATTAACTTTTATATAGTGGGAGCTACGGTTAAAAATCATTAAAACCCCTTCATTTTCGTACCTAGGGATTCGCCAAAACTTTCGGACTCAAATCTATCACCAAACATATGTTTATTCATGAAATCAATGCCATAAATCTATACACATACTAAATCATGCAATTTAAACAAAAATCCTTAATATTTTTGAGTTAGGGTTTCATCGCATGCTCCCGGAACCAAGTCAAACAATAATTACATGCTTATTCTGGAAATCAAAGCCAAATCTTCCAATAAACATGGGTAAACACAAGATCTAACTGAACAATCGAGGGAAACATGCTTCATTTACTTTAAACCTGCATTTTCATCAATTTTAAAGCAAGAGAAAATGGAAAAAATAAAAAATAACGTCCAAAGTACACTTGCCTGAGCCCAATCTACCGTTATTTTTACCCGGAGTGGATTAGAACGAGTGATTTCCTCTTCTCTTCTCCCTCCTCTTCATTCGTGCCTCTGCTCTCTCTCCCATTCTCCTTTTTCCCCTTCTATTTATAACATAAATGAAATCAGAACATGGACAAAAGTCTGGGCTGCGCTCGACCGCCTGTCAAGCGCGCATGGTTTCTGCCACGGGCTCACTCAAGGGCCCAACAAGTGCGCGGCGAGCGCGGGTTTTCTAGCAGGGGTTCGCTCGAGCGCACTTGGTGTACTACGAGTGGCTAGCCACTGGATCTTTGCGCTTGCTATTGCTCCTTGGCCACACGGCAGGCGCCACTCTGCTGCTTGCTGAACTTGGGTATTTTTCTAACTTTTTTACTTTCAACCCTGATTTTTCAATGCATGCTTGGCCTCATAATGATTATCACCATTTGAATTATTCCCAATTATTATGTTTTGGTTCCAGTGCCTCACAACCACCCAATGAACATAATCCATGGTCCCAGTTTCAAGTTCATTATCCTTTCTTTTTGAGGGAGTATCCACCAAACTCATATCACAAACATCTCCATCAAGTAGATCAAACTCATATCACAAATATCTCAATCTGGGAGAACCAATACATCCGATTTCCAAATGTGGAATTTCCCTCCAATTCACAAACTTCTTATTTTACTTGTAGACTTACGCTTTCTAACAAATTCGAATCACATGCATAGATATCATAATTCCTAGAGGAGAGCAAAATTCCTTACCACATTAGAGGGAATTCACCTTGCAGTTCTCCACACACATTGCTTTTGAAAATGGAGCGTATTCCCATGTTTCAAAGCTGACATTTATAATTAAACAAGAATCTCATAATAATTAATTGGGCTGTAATTATACAATTTCCCAATTTATCTCAGATGAACAGTAACAGTGAGCTTTTAGAGCATTCGGACGCCGCGAACGGATCGATTCTTGTAAAATCTGACATCCGGTCGATGTATATACATCATTAGGACATGGTGATTCATATTTTCAGGTCAATTTAAGATAATACAAAGGTGGAACAAAGCAAATTTATTTGTTCACCTCGGGTGAATAGTGTCAGGAGGCATTTAGAGGTCCCGGACACCGTGAACGGGTCAATTCTTGTGAAATCGGATGCCTGGTCGATATGTATACATATTTGGGACGTGGTGATTCACATTTTAAGGTCAATTTAACATAATATGGAGGTAGAAGCATGCAATTTTCCCTTTTACATTCAAATGAGCAGTGACAATGTACTTTCAGAGGGTTCAGACGCCGTGAACAGGTCGATTTTTGTGAAATTGGATGTTTGGTCGATACGTATACATATTTTGGATGTGGTGATTCATATTTTGTGGTCAAATTAACATAATTTGAAGGGGAAAATAGTGAACCCGAATTAGGCGTGGGGTTAGGGTTTTGTGGCACCAAACCGATTGATTCGGAGCTTGTTTCAGTCAATAAATTATATATTCCTTGATCTTAAAGCATCGGTTAAAACTTTTTCACAATTTGGGTGGGTATCGAGGCAAAAAAACTGGAAGAAAAATCAGTAACAATCGAAAGAGAATGAGAAACGAGTATGAGAACACTTGTCTCGACACGTACTTCAACCTTTTCAACTAGCTCTCGGACAAAATTGGACTCTTCGGGCCTCAATCCCCTCCTTCTTTTCCTCTCCTATCACTCTTCCTCTCTCCCTCTCTCTGGAACTCTCCAGAATTGCCCCGAAACAAGCGTACGCTGCCTTATATAGGCAGTCGTGTGCTCGAGCGCCAACTGGGCACTCATCAAGCGCGGCACTTTGCCAGTGCTGCGGTTCGAGTGCCAACCAAGCACGCGGCGAGCGCCTGGTACTATTTTTTATGCTCCGGCCATGCTTGAGCACTGTTCGAGCAGGCCGATTCTGCCGGTACCCACCTAGCTTGCGCCTCAAGCACCAGCCAAGCGCCGAGCCTGGTGCACGCTTGTTTCATCTTTAATTTAAAATTTTTTCCACATTTTGAGTTAGTTTGTTATTATTATCTTTTTAATTATCTCCTAATTGGAACCAAAACATCACAAGATGACTGCAAGCACTTTCTTCAATTGTTGGAACCACGTATCAGCCTTAACTAGGTCTAGCTCGCCTATAAACTCAGGGACTCCTCCTGAACTAATTGATCATAAGCAAAGGCTCCAGGATTGGCAGGAGCTGGAACAGGTACTTGATCAAGATTCCTCTACACTATATTCTCTATAATGTCCACCATCATTCCAAGCAAGTTTAGGTACTCTGCTTCTCGATCTCATGGTTGGTAGCCTCCACGCGCAATCCTTCGTCTAGGTGGCATGGTTAGTACTCTTTCTAAAACAAGAACAATGCTTGTTAGTTTATATTTCGGGTACTAATTAGGACATTACAATCTATGCAATCATACATAACCACCAACCATAACTTGGGTCCAATTTAAGTTATGCAAACTAGGATAACTAGAACTCTTCGTTCTAACTTAATCATCCTACGCCTACATCTACTTCTTCCTTCCATCTTATCCTATCCTAGGCTTCTGCATAAGATTAAGATCAAGCTTGAGGCATCTCTCTCTCTTTGATACCAAGCTGTGATGGACCATATTCTATCCAGGATCTTGCAAGGTCCCTCTTGCACAATGTCCATCAAACTAACCACAAACCTATACTGTTCACCTGTATAGCTATATACATAACACACTAACAAATACACATGATCCAAAAATGCCACAATCCATTCATGGCCTGAACGTCATATCTCCGGATACAATGCCGGTGTATAGCGATGCCACTAGGTACCTAAAATTAAACTAATATAATCTACGGAAGCATATACAATCATTAATACATAGCGGGAACTAAACTTATTTGTACATTTCCAATATAAACAAAATACATTGATACAAATCCCTTAGAGTGTTCAAAACCTCCTCCTTATATAAGTTCAAAACCACAAAATCTGAGTCTACAAAATCATCTTCCAGGTGCACAACCTTGCCAACTACAAATCTCTTGTGACGAAACGTGTTTTTTTTCCACTAATAATTCCATCATGCATAACTGGAACAGAAGCCCCATATTACTCTCAAGGTTCTAGGGAAATATGGGTAGATTTTTCCTTAAACTGGGCCAAATAGAAATGTAAACCTGTACAAAACCTGCATAGCAAAACTAGTACATGCACACAACAATCTAATTATACCACAACTTTCCTACAACATGCGTTCACAGGACCACAATTGCCATCAATGGCATTTATCACAATCCTATCTGCTATAATAACAGTTCATGAGTAAGATGTCATTTTGGTCTTGTACAGAAATCCATAAAACATATAGAAGAAGTTGAACTATAAACCTATGGAAACATATTTTTTTGTTCATCACATGCATTTCCATACAAAACCCACATATATACATAGATGCCCATAGGTATAAAATTGATATACAAAATCACGTATCGAGTCGGGTCTTTACATCCAACTACTCTTCCAAGATTACTTCAAAATGCTTTAGATCTTCAAAATCTTCAAGCTAGACTCTAGATTACTCCTTCTCATCTGGTACTAGCTCTACAACCTCATCTGGAAGGGGAAAATAGTAAACAGTGAGTTGAGGCCCAGAAAGGTATATGCAGGCATGCAGTAAAACTTTTATGCAGAACCAAATATAGTAAAACGGATACAGATGCATATTAAAGCATAAATGCTATAAGGTAGTGATTCGTAGAAATTATAGCAGAAACATAATGCAGAAGAGTACAGAACTGTTTGAAACGGAACAATCAAGCTTCAAAAATTAGAATAAACATAGCCAAGCTTCGTTTATAATAAATCGGTAAAGCAAAATCCAAAAAGTAGAAATCGGTCTTGATTTTATAGCTTATAGAAATTCCTTGTTTATCAATATAGGACCCACTAGTAAACCCTACTAGTAGAGGGGTGAATAATCGATGATAGATTGTGTTCACTCCACACAATCAAAGGCCAGAAACATGAGTAGGAGATCCCTACCCGTGGGATCTATACAGGTGTGCCTCCCGAAGTTAGGTCTGGTCTAGAATCTTTCCTCCTGACCGTACGCCCCGAGGAAGGGCAGACCACGTATAACACCATGGATAGAGTTATCCTTGATTACCACCGTAACATTCTAAGGCATGTCAAATAACCTAACTTGACTATATATCTGTCTTGGGACCTAAATAGCAGTATCAAAAATATTTTTCCTTCTTATTTCATAACTAAAAACCCCTTTTGGTTTCAAAAGTCAGTCAGAGTTTTACAATTACCTTTCAGTTAACTTCAGAATGTTCAGAATTAGTTTATAACCCTTCAAATTTATTTATGAATATACAAAGACAGTTAGAAACCCTTCAGAATTGGTTCAGAATATACAGTAACGGTTTAAAAACCCTTCAGTTTTGCTTCAGAAGTGCATGGCAATTAATCACTATAAGCCCGTGTGAGAATTTTGGAAACAATTTGCATTTGAAGCTTTATTTCAGTATAGATTAACTTTTATACAACAACAATTATGGGTAAAAATCCTTGAAACCCATTATTTTCGTACCTAGGGTTTGACCAAAATTATCGGACGATACACGGATACCAAACACATGCATTTTTATGAAATCGAAGCCAGATATTGTAGTATATACATGTAAACAACAAATCTGTCTGATCAATTTATAGAAACAGACTTTATTTACGGTAAACATGTAGAACCATATATTTAAAGTAAAAATACCATTTTTAAGGTACAGAAAGACAATAATAATAGAAAATAACATCCGAGGTACACTTGCCTGAGCTCAATCTATAATTACCGTGACTCAGATCGAGACTAAATGGTAGATTTCCCCCCCCTTTGTTTCTCCTCTCTCTCCTTCCCTTTCTCCTCCTATGCTGCTGTGTCGTGGCTGCTGAGAAATGAACCCAAATCCCTAATTATCTCCCTTTAAAACGTGGGAGAAATGAGTCATGTGATAGGGCCTGTGACCGAGCACCGAGTGGGCGCCCAGGACAAATCCTGGGCCACGCTCGAGCACCCGGTTCTATTATTTCCACTAGGGTGGCGCCTTGAGCGCCACTCGAGCAGTGGGTTTTGTTATTTAGGCCCTGGTGACGCCTTAGGCACCACCCCGGTGCCGATGCCTTGGCAGCTTATTTTGCCTCTAAACCAAATTTCTCCCACATTTTCCTTAGTCCAATCATGTCAAACACATTCTCATCAATTTAATAAATAGGAATTATCATGTTTTCGGGGTCAGCTCCTCACATCTCTATTCCACCTCATCGGGCATAAGTTTGTGCTCATCTAAAGGCAAAAAAATAGTAAGGAGTGAGCTGAATACTCAGTAAAATATAATATAATCAAAGACAATAAGCAATATACTCAAATTAAATCAAGAGAATAGAATATGTGTATAATATAGATGCATAAACATGAAACATGATCAAATAAATTTTCAAAACACATTTATCTTTTTCATTTTATATCTAATTCCTTTAGGTTCTAAAATATGTAGAAATTGATTCATATTTAGGGACCAGGGCAAGTAGGCTTTACCGACTAATGGAGTAACCAAACGATGAAAGGAATGTGTATGCTTTCACACATTCTAAGGCACTACCCACATGATCCAAATACCCCATGGTGAGTAGTATAACTTAACCTGATATACAAGACCATAAACATATGCCACCATAGCATCTCCCGTGGCCCAGGAGCATTTTTTGATCTACCACTGTAATATCCTAAGGTATGTCAGGGAACATCATTCCCTAATATATAAATCCTCGGTCCAATTTCATGATTATTTATTCTTAAGGGAAGGTCCCTCACATCATTACACAAAGTTGTCACTCCCTGAAGAATGAATTATCAAATTTAACAAATTATGGAGTTTCCTTTTTATACTTTGCATAATTCTCATATTTATTTTGATACAGATACAAATGATCATTTTCTTGTGAACTTAAGTCTTCACATGACTTCAAATACATGCACAAATTAACATAAGTTTAGAAAAAATTAAGAAATCCTTACCATGTTGAGTTAAATGAAACTTTGTGACTTCCAGACAATAAATCACTTCACAAAAGTATCCAACATAATTTTCAAAACATATAAAATAACATATTCAAAATATATGTGAATAATCACCAAATAATCACATTCACAAGTTGGGGTTCAAATTTTCCAAGGATAAATCATGCAAGAACCTCAACATAAATGGGTTAAAATAATCGGGCATGGGGTTAGGGTTTCCACGAAATACAAAACCACAAAAAACCTCCAAATCGAACACAAAATTAACATATATGTATGCTTAAGTCATTGGTATTTTAAAATACATGCCTAGATGGGAATTTGAATGAAAATACTCAGAGAGAACAGAACGAAAAGTGTAACAAGAGAAAGAAAAGTATATGGGTGCACTTGCCTTGACTCGATCTATAATTTCATTAACTAGTTCTAAGCCGAAAATGGACCCAATTGCCTCGAACCATTCCTTCTCTCTCTTTTCCTCCTTGCTCGCTCTCTCTTTCTCTATATTCTTCTGAAACAATCACCAAAAAAGTTGACTCATGGGTATTTATACCCTGACTGGCACTCGAACGCTAGTCGAGCATTGCTCAGTCACCACAGCCATGGAAAATGTGTCTCGAGCGATCATTGAGCGTACCTCGGGTGCGCCCATTTTTAAAAATGCACCCTTGGAGCACCTTGCGTGTAAGGTACCAATTTTAAAAATATAATAAATATGAGTAACTAAATTAATATAAGTGAATCGAGGTCAATCGACATGGGAGAAATTTGATTGAAGAGCCGAAAGACCCAAAATTTGCAAAATCGAGAATCGATGTTGTAAAACTTGAAATGTTAATCCGTAAAAAGATTTAAGTTATAAATTATGATAATCATGATTTATTAAACTAATATAATCAAAATTAGGGTCCAATGATGTGAAAATTTTGGTTAGAAGGGTCAAAACGGGTTTCGGATGGCTCGTGCGTGAAGTTTGCAGCAGCAGGCCTGACTGAAGCCTAACCCGCGCCTGAGGTGCTACTTGGGCATGAATTCCAGAATGATGCACCTGAGGCAAGATCAAGGTGTTAATTCAAGAACTTGGTGCCTGAGCCGCGCTCGATTATGGCTCGAGAGCCAGTCTGTGTATAAATACCCATGCAGTCAGATTTTTGGTCATTTTTTGGAAGAAAGAGAGAGGGGAGAGAAAGATAGCATGGAGGAGAAGAGTGAGAAAGGGAAGTTTGAGGCACTCAGGTCTGTTTTCGATGTAGAGGTAGTTGAGAATGTTGTAGATCAGGTCAAAGTAAGTACATTCATATACTTTTCTTTCTCTTCTTGCACTTTTTATTATGTTTCTCTCGGATATTTTTGTTCCAATGCCCGTTTAAGTAAGTATTTTGAAATACTCATATATTGAGCTTGCATATATCTTGATTTTGTATTTGATTTGTAAGTTTTGTGAAGTATTGCATTGATTTTGAAATCCTAGCCCTTGTACACGTGTTTCCTCCTCTATAATAAGTTTTATGTGCAATTTGGCTTTGATATTTGGAATACTTAGTTTTATGAACATGCTTTCCTTAATTATTTGGTGTTTATTTACATGTATTATATATATGTCACTTTGTATCTTTTGAAAATTATGTTGGGTGATATTTGTGAAGGGATTTATCATCCGGAAGCTATAATATTTTGCTTGGCTCATTGTGGTATGAATTTCTTAATTTTTCCTAAGCTCTATGTTAATCCATGCATGTATTTGAAGTCATTTGAAGGGTCATCTGTATCTGTACCCAAAAAATATGAAAACATATAAAGTATAAGAAGGAAACTCCGTAATTTTTTAAGGATTATTAACCATTCTCCAGAGAGTAAGAACTAAGTGTGGCAATTTCCTTAAGATAAGATAAGAAATTGGAACTTTATAACTTGCTATCCTCTATCATTTATTGGTTATCTAAATTCATTATTTATTCCGTCAGTGTCGATATCTGCCATATGAATCTGTTATCCATTCCCTTAATGCCAGTATTTTCCATCTGAATCTGTAATCTGTTCCGTTAGTGCCAGTATCTGCCATCCGTATCCATTAATTGTTATCTCTAGTCCATAAAGAATAATATGAATAAATTTCTTGATGATTTAGAACCCAAAGGAAATCAGAATTGATGTGGAAAGTCATATGTACTCCGGAAGTGTATTTGATCATGCGTCATATTTATGCATCACGTACTACGCTCCTATTCCATTCTCTTGACTTATCTTGAGTATATTTCTTATGTTGTTGTTTATATTATTCCTTGTTGAACATTTGGCTCACTCCTATGACGGAACAGATTAATTTTATTCTCAGATAACTCTGTCATTGTAGATGCAGATGTCATTGTAGATGCAGAAACTAAATCCCAAATCTCAACTTAAGGTTCTAGGAAAAAATTGGTAGAGTCACCAATAAAATTGGGCTAAACTGAAATAAAACTTGTATAACATAATCAGTACATGCACACAACAATACAATTAACACAATTCACCCTACAACACACATACATAGGATCACAGATGTCATCCATGGCTTTAATTTAACAATCTTATCTACTATACCAGAATCCATATGAGAGATGCCGTTTAGGATCTATACAAAATCCAAAGAACAGAATAGCGGAAACAATTATCTAAACATGCGGAAGCATAGTTACTAATCCAACAGATTTCAGAATGTGTAATAACCATCAATACATAATTTCATCCACAATTTAAACATTTACATGCAAAACTATAAAATTTTCAAAAATCTTCAAGATGACTTCGAGGCTCCAAAGCTTCCTTGCTAGCTCTATCTATGCTCGCTCATCTTGTATCATTGCTATATCCTTATCTGGAGGAATGAACTGAAGTCTAATAAGGTACCAAAACATGCAAAATATAATGCTTTCATACATAACATAATACAGTAAAATGAGTATCATGGCATAAAAAGCATCTGTGAGGTCCCGAAACTGAAAAAACGTGATAACTAGATGTAATTAAGATGATTAATATCATTAAGAGGCAAAGCAAGTAATGAACAAGTGTTAGTTGAAAGAAAAAAGTTTGAAAAATACCCGAGTTCAGCAAGCATCCGAACGGCGCCTGCTGCGCGCCCGAGCGGCTGCAGCAAGCATAAAATTCAGTAGCAGCCCCATTCGCCGAGCACCTGCTGGCCGCTTGAGCGTATTTAACATATTGTAGCCCGCATGATAGCGCTCGAGCGTGAAAAATAGAATGTAGCCCGCTCACTGAGCGCTTGATAGCGCTCAAGCGTGTAAAGCAGAACACGGCCCACTCGGTGGCGCTCGAGGCGTGCTTGAGCGCGACCCTGACTTTTACCCACGTTCTGATGTCGTTTATTATAAATAGGAGGAGAAAGAGGGAAGTGGAAGAAAAAGAGAAGAGGCACGAACAAAGAAGAGGAAGAACAGAAGAGAGAGAAGGAGAACCACTTGCTCCAATCCACTTCCGGTAGAAATAACGGTAAATCGAGCCAAGGCAAGTGTACTTTGGACGTTATTTTTTGTTTTTACCGATTCTCTTGCTTTAAAGTTGATGAAAATATTGCGAAAATGATGTTGATGCATGTTCAAAGTACATGAAGAATGTTTCCTTCGATTAATCGGTTAGATTTTGGGTTTATCCATGTTTATTGCAAGATTTGGCTTCGATTTCGTGAATAAGCACAAAAATGGTGTTCAATTTCTCTTGAAAAGTATGTGATGAAACCCTAGCTTGAAAATGTTGTGAAGTTTGAGTAAATTACATAATTTAATGTATATGCATGGCATCTATGACATTAATTTCATGAAATATGTACATGTAAACGATCGATTTAAGTCCGAAGGTTTTGGCGAAGCCCTATGTACGAAAATGAAGAGGTTTTCATGAGTTTTAACCGTAGCTTCTGTTATATGAAAGTTAATTGACAACGAGGTGCAACTTCTAGTATAGTTTGTTTTCAAAAATATGTACAAACTTATACCGACAAAATTTCCATGTAGATTTAAAGAATTGCTGAAAGTATATTGTGAAAGTCTGATTTTGAAAAAGGGGTTTTCGATAAAGAGATGGTTTTCGTTACAATTATTTTGGGACCCGAGACTGACTGTAGTTCAGATAAGTTCTTGGGTGATGCCGTAGAACTTTACCATGGTAATCGAGGCTAACTCTGTCCATGGAGTTATTTGTGGTCCGCCCTGCCCTTGGGGCGTTACGATCAGGAGGAATTACCGTTACCGGCCTACCTTCGGGTGGCATACCGTACCAATCCCGTGAGATGGGATACCCATATGATAGTTATAGGCCTTAGATTATGTGGAGTGAACACAATCTATCCTCGATTATTCACCCCCTCGGCTAGTAGGGTATACTAGCAGGGTCTATACCGATATGTTACGAAGTACCATTTACTGTTTTACCAATTTGTTATGAAGTACCGTTTACCGTTTTACCGAATATGAAGTACCGATTACCGAATATGAAGTACCGATTATCGAATATAAAGTACCAATTTCCGATATGTTATGTTATGAAGTATCAACGACTGTTTATAGTCTACTGAATATTGTACATCGACTACTGATTTCTGATTTTGAAGTATAATAATGTCAAAGAATGTTTTCTCTATTTCCTGGATTATATACTGATTAACCATTCCGTTTATGTATAGTTACATGACCGTTCTGTATCACTGTTTAATGCTCATGTGCATGTACCTTGCTGGGCCTCAGATCACTGTTTTGTTATTTTTCCCCTCCAGATGAGACAGTAGAGTTACTGCCTAATGAGAAAAAGTAAACAGAGAGGTGTTGTTTGATGACCTTTGAGGACCTTAGCGCATTGGAGCTATTTTGGAAGAGCCTGTCGATGTGAAGGCTTAGCTGGAAATGTGATTTTTGTATACTGACTTTATTTTTATGGATGTTCTAGAACATGTGAATCTTTGTATGAAAAATATATGTTATGTATGACTGTAAAAAGAAAAAGCTATGCTTCTGCAGGTTATTAGTTTACTTCCGCTCTAAACTCTGGATTTACTGTACAGGTCCTAAACGGTATCTCGTTATTGAACTGTTAGTGTAGCTAATATTTTTATAGATTTTTGCCATGGATGGCACATGTGATCTTATGTTTGTATGTTATAGGAAGAATTGTTTTGATAGTCTCGTTAATTATGTTTCTCTCCTGACGGAAGCTTTTGAGGAAAAAAAAAAACCGTTCCGTCACAATTGGTATCAGAAAATTTAGATGCCTTAGGAATTGATTGATCGAAAAGCGGAAGTATAGGTTTGAATCTCTGAGTAGAATTCTTGTAGGAATAAGTAGAGGAAGTTAAGACAGTTAGGACCCTTAAGAGATTGATTCTTAAGCTTGGGTAGAAATTCTTTAAAGTTGTTGAATATTTCCTTCTTATTCCATTAGATCCTTGTCCTTATATCCTTGTGTTTGCCTTTATTATAGGATGGCAAGTAGAAGAGGTAGAAGGAATGGCCGCGGTGGTGCCAGCACGCCCTATGATAGAGAGGCCGCTTACATTGATCTATTGGAGAGGATGACCAATGTAGTAGAATATGTCGATCAAAAGCACATGGCTCCAAATCCTGCCCCCGAGCCAGCTCCGACACTTCTTGGTCCTACAACATATGATAGATTCATAGCTGAGCGAGCACCGAGCTTCCTAGGAAAGCCTGATCCGGCTGAAGCAGACGTGTGGATGAAAAGAATGAAAAATATATTCGCCGTGCTTGGCTGTCCCGACCGGGAAAAGGTCACCTTTGCTGCGTATAAACTAGAAGGTGAAGTTGATAGTTGGTGGGATATGCAGAAAAGGGCGATGGGAGTGCCTAATGAAGCCATTACCTGGGAGGTCTTTAAGGATGCATTTCTGAAAAAGTATTTCCCATCCAGTCTCTGAGATTAGAAGGAGTAAGAATTTATGAGACTGAGATAAGGGAACATGACGGTCAAAGAATATGATGTCAAGTTCACTGAGCTGTCCCGTTTTGTACCCTTTTATGTAGAGGACGAGCAGAGGAAAGCGAAAAAGTTCCTGCAAGGGCTACGGGATGATATTAGGAAGTTGCTGTCTGTTTTGAAGTTCCAAACTTATGCTAAGATCCTGGACAGAGCAGTGATCTATGAGAAGAAAACGGAGACAGAAAGGTTCTATGCAAAGAGAACCGCAAGCCGAGCGGGAGTAAGTACCGGATCAGCTGTGGGGTCTTCTGGACCGTCCAAGAAGACTAGGGCGACTGACAGGGGAAAAAGTATTATACCGGCTCAGTCAGTAATCGGTACTAGAGCGTCGGCTGATGACTGTACCTTCTGTGGGAGGAAACATCCGGGACAAGAATGCCGTAAGATGTCGAGAGCGTGTTTCTGATGTGGGCAGCAAGGCCACACTCTCAGGAACTGCCCACTACCTCCAAGGATGGAAGGAAAGAAGCCTACTATTGTGGAATGTATTTCCACTCTCAGGCCTTCGCGGTGGCTGTTCAAGATCCGGAGGCATCTCTGAATGTTGTAGAAGGTACCCTTTCTATTTGTGGACTTTCTGCATCCATATTATTTGACTCGGGGTCTACCCACTCCTTTGTTTTCTCGTAATTTGCATGTTGTATCGTATCTGCCCCGTGTGTTTTGGATTGTGAATTATCTGTGAGTACTCCCACCGGATCATCTGTGATTACTGATGTGATGTATCCAGAATGTATGGTTGAGGTAAATGGGAACCATTTGGTTATGGATTTAGTATTGTTAGACATGGGTGATTTTGATGTGATCCTAGGAATGGACTGGCTGACTAAATACCATGCCAATATTGACTGTTTCCTGAAGTGGGTTTATTTTAACATTCCTGGAATGGAGCCCTTTTTCTTTCAGGGCATTAAGAAAAAGGGGGTGCCTATGTTGATCTCTGCTT
>JAOVVI020000819.1:0-27916 GCA_028571085.2 Nepenthes alata | reverse complement strand
ACCGGTTTGATTAACAGTGATACTTCGGTGGTACGGAAGAGTACTCGGATTCCCCAAGCACCGATGCGATTACAGGATTATATCCGGGACTGACTCGGGTGTTTGATTTTGATTGGCTGTGTCTGTTTGTTAATTGCTGCAGCATCACACGTGAAACTTTACACGTGCAGCTCTAGCGCAAACTTCCTCTCCCTGTTTGTTATTTGTTATTTGTTATTTGTTTCTGTTTGTTGCTGTTTGTTAATGGGGTTATATACGTGTACTGAACAGTGGGAGAGGATATACGAAATCTCACTTTACTTACTGAATCTTCCTTCTCTCATTCTAACTTCCTCTTCCTGCTCTCCCTTACTCTCCTTCTTCTACTTCTCCCTTCTCTCTCCCTCTGTCAGATCTCCCCTTCCCGTGTGATTTTCCAATTCCAGAGTCGATTCTCCACAGCCGATCATCGTCCGGTAAGTGATCGTATCATCTTATCAATCAATTTTTATCAACTCTGTATTATATTTACTATACCGTTATTTTTCGTATTCTCTACTATATGAAAGGCATTTTATTTCATTAGCTACACCTATTCTTTTACTCTTTCTTTGGAGTTTTGAGTCTATTCTGATGTCGATTAAGTAGGACACTCTATGACCGACGATCCACTAATGGATTTACCTATTTATTGGGAGATTCTCTCATCTTATGGTGCGGTATAAAAAAGCAGACTATTCTCACCTGTTTTAGTATTAAGGCTGAATATCTTATTTTTAATGATATTATACTTGAGTTTCTTTGGCTTCGTTGAATTTGATAAGATCTCGATGTTTCTCAACCCTATTACTATCTAAATTACTTATAAATATATATTTTATAAATGCACCGCCGTTTTCTTCTGGTCTCTTTCGCTAATTAGCTAATATTTTTACAAAATCTTATTAGCTTAGTCATCACCTCGTCCTCATTTTTAAACTTCAATTAGGCTTTTTTAAACTATCTTGAGTTTGAATGAGATATTAAGAATATAATCAGAATATTATATCCTTTTTAAATTAAAAGGTTATTATCTTTTAATTTAAACTATTTATATATTTAGAATTATATCATTTTTAATTTAGATAATTGATATATTTTTATTTAAATAGTTTATATAATAATTATTATAATTTTTTTACTTTAAAGGGATAGCCTATTATATAATTTAATATATATAAAAATACGAAAATCTTTCTTTATTTTGTTTTTCATAATTTTACAGATATTAACAATAATTTGAATAATTGTTGAAATGAAATGTTACTCTCATTTTTTTAGTTCGATGAAAAAAAGAAATAATATTGTTACGAATATGTAGTTTTAAAATATATATTAAAATAACTTATGCTGAGTAACGTTGCTTGTCATATCTCGGAGAAGCCTTCACGCAGCCGTAAAATGAATAGGAAAGCAAGTCAATTTCGCCTTTCTTGCTCGTCTACGAAAGAGAAAAATCTGGAAATCGGTGACAGTTACAGAGAGAAGGGTTGTTTACCTGCTTTGGCTGCAAACCAAAAATTGGAATTTTTGAAAATTATTTGTTTGGAGTTTCCGTCTGCCGTACCCTTCTTCCCTTCTCTCTCTCTGTCTCTTAAACAGAGGAGGAAGGCGAGGAAGGTGATCTGCGCACGAAGATCGTGGAACACGTAGCCATTTACTTCTGCAACGTTTCATCCTCCCCGGTCTTTCTCTCTTTTTATATATTGTAAATCGAAAAGAAAAGGGAGTCAGAAAACCCAAAACGCCAAAATTGATAAAAAAAACAAGATAGAAAAAATGGACAGCCTCTGTTTGGGAACAGGGATTCATAGGATCAGCTCCTCGATTTTGATGGGCAGTAATCTTGATATCCTGCCTAGCCGATCTCAATTCACCGCCTCCGTGGGGAAGTTTACGGCGCCGGCGAATGCTATTTCCGTCGAGACGGGGTTGGACAAAGCGGCGCGATCGAGGTTCTTATTTAAGTTACCGTTGCTCAGATCACTGTTTCCAGGAGGAAAGCAGAGGATAAAAGGGGTTGCGTTGGACGACGCCGTTCTGGTGGAGAGTAAAGAGAGGGAAGACGTCGGCAATGGCGAAGAGGGTGGGAGTAATTTGGGACAATCCGAAAGGCGGAATGGGAATTGGGTCTTGAAGATTCTGATGGCCAAAGAAGAACAGGGGAAGGGTGAGGGCGGTGATGATGAAGGTCAAGAATCGGAGGAAAGAGAAAGGGAGGAAAATGGTGAATTGGGCGATCAAAAGATTGAATCTTCTTCATCTGGTTGTCACGATGAAGAAGCTGGTGCTTGTAAAGCTTGTGATGAAGATGATGCTGGCGAAAATGCAGTAGTTTTTGACAGAGATTCATTTTCCAGGATGCTGAAGAAGGTTTCTTTCGCTGAAGCTAAATTGTATGCTCAGCTGTCCCACCTGAGCCTTTTGGCTTATTCCATACCTAGCATCAAGGTACGCAAACTCTCTCTCTCTCTCTCTCTCATTTTATCATTTTTCATGTGGGTATGTGTTATTTTCTGGATTTGGGGCATAAAAATGGTGAGAATTTAACAGATTATTAGGGAATGATCAGTCCGCCTCCCACCTCCTCAAATTAAGCACTTTTTTGTAGGTTGAATGGATGCCTGGATTAATTATGATTTCCACCTTGAATCAAAGAAACAGTTGCAGAATCAGAAATAGATAGAATGTTTTTATGAAATTTTATCGAGATGTTCTCTCTTTGGTGGGCCATGAAATTCTTACTAATCTGATCACTTGGGGATGTTCATGCTCAACACATTTTAGCATGACTTTGTATCCTACTGGTGCCAAATTAAGTTCCTAAATGACCTTAATTGTTCATAATTTAACTCTAGTCCTGCCTATTTAGATTATTTGGGGTTAGCTGACTTAGTCTCATTGCATACTTTGATCTTTCTTCCAATTAGCTTCCTAGCCTATCTGCAGAAGAAATTCACTTTCACCATGTTCTCGTCAGTATAAATTTTGACCTAATCTCGTGCTTCTGTTTGTTAACTCTATCACATTCCTCTTTTTCTAGCTTTTGTCTATAATTCTTACCAATCCCTTTCTGGAACTCTTCCTTACATAGATAAAGGTGTTATGAATTTAGTTAGAAAAGGGTCAGTTTTGAATTGATGGTAAGGTTGTTTTGAGGTCACGAGTTCAAACTATGAAAGCAGCTTCTCTGAAAACATGGCCAAAGTTATGAACATCTAAACGGTTCAAGCCGTGAAAGTAGCTTCTTTGAATGCATAGATAAAGATATGTGCAGTTGATCTTTTTAATTTGAAGTCTATTTTTTATTGGGAGTGTGTTGGATAGCAAAGTTAACCATTTTTTTTTACCTCCAATATGTAGCCAGGAAACCTCTTAAAATGCCAAGGCCTCCGTTATGTAACGTCTTCGGTTGAAAAGAGAGAACAGTTTTCTTCAGTTTTGGCTGAAGGGAAAGAGCAGTTGGGAGATCCTGAAACAGATCCGTCTTCAACTGAATCTGACAAGACAGAAAACAACAGAGTAGGCAGGTTGGAATGTGAGGATCGGGAGAATGAAGGATACCAGATTAGTGCATCCGCTGCTTTTCAGATTGCTGCCTCTGCTGCTTCTTATTTGCACAATCGCACGAGGAGCATACTTCCCTTTAGGTCATCAAATGATGCGGCTGGTGATGTCGTGCCCAAAGATAGCGGAAGGGATGATGATGGCGGTATGGATTTGGAAATGGCTGCTTTTATGGCTACCACCGACTCGGTGACAGCTGTGGTTGCTGCAAAAGAGGAAGTGAAACAGGCTGTCGCCGATGATTTGAATTCCATAAGCTCGACACCCTGTGAATGGTATATCTGCGATGATGATAAGAGCGCAACTAGATTCTTTGTCATTCAGGTAATAAGGCTTAAAATGCATTCATGTGGCATTGGCTTGTTTCTCTTATTGTGGATATGATCACATTTGGGAATCAAACCCTCAAAAAAGGTATAAACTGCCGCACCTCCAAACAAGATGTGAACCCAAGAAATCTCGCTTGAGATACTCAAATTCAAATGACAGGGTGTCCATGAAGTGACAAAAACTCCCGTTATGTACAACATATGGGCAAGAGTTGGACAACTTTTGATTCTATTTTATACAATTTTTTAAGACTTGAACTCGTGAGCACAGAGAGATACAGCAATAGCTCTAGTGTTATGACTGTTGGAATTTGATTCAGACACACACAACCGGCACAGTAGAACAGACCCGAACCCTCCATAAAATGTCAACTACCAAACTCATGAGTATAAGAAATACGATAATGCATAATATTTTTAACGTGGAAAACCCTTTTCAATTAAGAAAAAAATCATGGGTCATATTCCGAACAAATCCACTATAATAATAGTGTCAGTTATAAATAATCTCTTCTAAAATCCCTTCACTACAATTTTGAGTAAATAATGGTTAATCACAAATCCCTCAATACACTTAACAACTCACAATAAAAAATACAATGAGAAATAAGAGTAATCAAACGGAATACGTCCTAGAAATCTACTCTAGAACAAAGTACCCGACCTTGGCGAAGAACGAAACTCAAATTAGACTTCAACCGGATGCCGAACATCTTCCTTTTTTCTCTTTTTCTCTTCTCTTTCTCTCTCTCTTTCTGTGCAGCACTCATTGTGTGAGAAATAATTTTGAATACCCTAAAATCCCGTCTAATGTGATTTTATATCAGGAATGGCGATTGAGGGTCCATTAGGTGCGCATCGTGCACAAGTTCACTGGAATTGATGCACGAGCGCCCCTCGCGTGCGCTCAGGCGGCCCCAATCTGGCCAATGCAAGCATTTGCGCCTTTCAAGTGCCCTTAATTTGGGATCGGCGCACATGCATGAATCAGGCACCTGTCGTATGCCACTTTGCTGACTTTTGGCCGACCCTCACACGAATGTTGCACAACCTCCTGATGATTATCTGTTTGTTATGGCACCCACATGGGAGTGACAAAAAACCCAACAATGCCATTGAAATGGAACCCTTTTTTCCATTGATGCCAATGGAGCTTCGCCTTGCATCAATGGGGTACTTTTGGCTAAATGTTCTTGTTAATGTGGTTATGCTATTGTCTTTTCCTCGCCTCCCCTAGAACACAACCCCTCCTGCTGAAAGAAAGTAATGATTATTAAGCGTGGCTGTTTGTTAACTGCGGTTTCAAATTTATGTGGGTGTAGGGATCTGAGTCACTAGCTTCATGGCAGGCTAACCTACTCTTTGAGCCCGTTCAGTTTGAGGTAACCTTCATGATTTTGTCATCTGCCATTGTTTCATTATCTTTCAAATATGTTTGTTTTTTTGCCAAGGAGTGAATCGAGTTAATTGATCTCTCTCTTTTGCTCACACGGTCTCGATTTTAGGGATCAGGTGTGTTTGTGCATAGAGGTATATACGAAGCTGCAAAAGGAATGTACCAACAGATGTTGCCGGAAATACATGTGCATACCGAATCTCATGGTGGCCGTGCCAAATTCCGGTTCACCGGGCATTCTCTTGGCGGAAGCGTGTCGATGTTGATAAACCTGATGCTGCTAATACGCGGTGAACTGCCGCCTTCCTCGCTGCTACCCGTAATCATGTTCGGGTCACCATGTGTCATGTGTGGAGGGGATGATCTGCTTTCCAAGCTCGGGTTGCCCAGGAGTCATGTCCAAGGCATCACGATGCACCGGGATATCGTGCCTCGAGCGTTCTCTTGCAATTACCCTAGGCATGTTGCTGAGCTTCTCAAGGCCGTAAATGGCAACTTCCGAAGCCATCCTTGCCTCAACCACCAGGTAAATTTAAATTTCAGTTGTATGTTTGATTCTGCGTACGAGTGTTAAGGCTGAAAAGCTAATATTGTTGTACCAAAAACGAAAGCTGCACGAAACTCCTTTTCTGGGTGGGGTTTGGGAAAAGATTGACTATTTTGAGTCTATCATATATATATTCTTATTATATATTATGCGGCGAGAGGCCGTTTGATGAGTTGAATCATATGACCATCAAACGGTCATATTTTCTTCATTCAAAGGCATTGCGTTACATGATCATTACATGTTTCCAAATGTATGGATCATATTGACATTGGAGCTTATTATAACTGCAGAAGCTATTGTATGCCCCAATGGGAGAGCTTCTAATTTTACAGCCGGAGGCTAATTACTCTCCGCCGCATGATCTTCTTCCATCAGGCAGCGGTCTGTACCTCCTCTGCTGCACGTTGGCAGACATCAAGGAGGCCGATAAACAACTCCGAGCTGCAAAGGATGTGTTCTTAAACACGCCCCACCCACTAGAGATCCTGAGCGATCGTTCTGCCTACGGCTACAGTGGGGCCATCATGCGAGACCACGACATAAACTCCTACCTAAAATGCATGCGCAACATGATTTGTCAAGAGCTCAACCGGATCAGAAAGGCCAAGAGGGACCGCCGCCAAAAGGCCTGGTGGGCCCTCCTGGTGCCACGTGTCATCAACCCTGATGCCACTGCGGACGACCCCTCAGGCTCCGGCTTAGGTACTGCAGACCTAGATGAGTTCCACTTTTCGGGAATCATCAGGATCGGAAGCAAGTCGTTGAAACGGCTTAGTAGGCTTGTGGCATCACAGCGTGTGCATTTACTTGTGCTCTTCATCCCTGCACGATTGTTGCTAGTTGGCACCTTTAGCATGATTGGTTAACGTTTATGCTTCGATCGGATGGTTTGGATGATCTTCCTTTCGAGAGCAAAGCATAGAAGCTCCCACCTTTAGAAATGGAGGATGTTTGGAGGGTGAAAAATTATTCAGATAGCTTCAATATGTCAAACAGAACTTCACCTTGAAGGTTTAGTGCACAAATTTTTTGATTCTTCATTTTACTGTGACATACGTGCCTAACTTACTTAAAAGATTAGGGTAGAAGCCTCAAACTGAAGTTTTGATGCGATTGATAGCATTATTACCATGTGACATGAAGGTCATGGATTCAAATAATATAAAAGTCTTCTTACCTAGTAAAGTACGACGACACATCCATATGATCCGGCTTTTATTCAAATCCTGCGTTTAGCAATAATTTGTATGGACTTGGCTGTTTCTTTTTTAATGTTGGATTTTTCATTTAGATGAGGAATTTGAGTTCCCAAATGCCTAATGTTTGACAGAATTAAGCACAGGACTAGAAGTAAGTTGTAATCCCCACACATGTAACCCTGTGATCAGGATATGGGTGTGCCACCTGGACATTATAGCCTAATTTGATAATTAACAACATTGTCTCATATAATGTCATATTTATTTATCAAGATTGATTAAGAGGTTATAATTGTTTGCTGTTAGTTCTGACTTATTTTTCATTTTATTAATAAGTTAAATTTTTAATAGAAAGCATGGTATTATAAGATTGATGAATTGATCCACTCGGGCCATATAAAAGATAGATATTTGACCATCATAGGAAGTGAATTTTTCTCTTGATTGTTTTTTAGTAGGAGTTATAAAAAGTTATTTATCGCCGTAGTATCTCTTATTTGATTTTAAATAAAAAATATATATATATATATATCAACAAAATATTCTCTATGGTTTATTAAGGCATAAAGAAAGGGAACAAGTATAGAAAATCAAATTCCACATATTTTAAAATGAGATCATATTCTGCGTATGTGTGGTAGATTTCTCATATCATAAAATTGATTTGTAGACATTTATTAAGGCAAGTTATTTCTACATTTATCACAGTAGTTTAATGGTCTTAAATATGAATCAATATTTTAAATTTTTTACATATTTATGTTTTCGTATTTGATATATATATTTAGAGTTTGACATAAACTTACAATATTTTTCACATTATAAAAATAAAATATGACATGGGATTGTTTTATTAAGGTCTAAACCACTGCGTGATTATAATGGGTATCTTGTTGATTTGTTTTGAAAAATAAAAATTAAATATTTCTTGGACAGAGGTCTGGTGCTGAACATGTCATTATAGTTGGAATTCATGGCTAATTGTGCCTTCAAAGCACGAAAGAAATAGGTAGCCAAATTGGACGTGTTGGTTTTTTCGTGTAGAACAAATGTTGACAAAGCCATCACTGTTAACATTTCCTTATGAAGAATGTCATTCGAGCATCTTACATTGAAAAATTACACTACATACAAAGTGACATGTCACATGGTGATTGTTTTTTATTTGTTTTAAAAAGAGGAGGAAATAAAATACACGAAAGCAAATATTATGATTAATTAAACTACATAATTCGGATTTGAATTTTTTATTTTTGATAAACTTTTTTTTTTCATTTTCTGCAGGCTGTATTTTGGATAGGGCCAAATTAAAAAAAGGATTTATATTAACTTTTCTTTTACCTCGATATTTTCCAAGGTTTTCAGCACAAAATAAATGAATTAAAAATTATTTAAAAATTTAAACAAATTATAATCAACCACAGTCACCATTTTAGAAAGTTTGCAAAGAAGATTCAACTTATATTTAAAAAAAGAAATCAACAATAATATCAAACGTATTTTAAACCAAATTTATTCTTCTTGGACCAGAGTGTTGATTTCTTTTTCTTTTTTTTTTCTAAAAAAAAAGAAAAATTAAAAGAAAAATGGCTTGAGCTATTTCATTCCTATCCATCCAACAAGGAGGGGCCATTTCATGCCCACCTTCAAAATTTTCATTTTCTCACCCAATTTATTTTATTTTATTTTTTTAATTGAGGATATTCATCATGTTTCACAGACATATACACGTCACCTATCTATATATTTATCAAGCCAAATTTTAAAATCATGTACTTCATCTTCTACAAAATTAATCTAACAATTTCATGTCCTGTGGAGAGGTATCGTTAAGGGTATTTCTTTCTGCCTATCAAAATTTCTACCTATCATCACATCTTGCATAAGAAAAAAATTACTTTCAGGCATCTTATCAATTTCCCAACAGTGGCCGTTTAGTCTTCCTATCTCTACCAGCAGTAACTGACCAGCGTATCATTCAATCTCGAAGTGGACTAAAATATTGATATGTACTCTAAACTCTATCATTTGGGAATAAATGCTTTCCTACCCTAAATATTGATATCTACTGATTTGTAGCCACCTATGCCGTTGCCGCCACCATCACAATGCACTGTTAAAGACATATATATATATATACCTCAATTAGATAAAAACTAATGAAAATGGTGAAAATTAGGTGAACCAGTACATGACAAAAACCATCATATTTGCATTTTTCTAAAATCCTTCACACCAATGAGTGAATTGGGATGATGACTAAAGAGTGCGACCCCAACAGTGTTGATTACACTTACACATTCGTCTCACTTATTCAAACTACTACATAGAAAACACACGTTTCCTTTCAACTACTCCAACTGGAACTGGGGCAGAAGTATACTAGATTTCCATTCCATGAACGAAGTTCAATTGAGATTTTTTTTGTTTAAACAAATCTAAGAAACAGAGCTCAAATTTTGAAACTTACATATCAGCAGAAGGAACTCAGGAGACGCAACCCTGGATCTCTGTAAGCTGTCTGTACAGGTCACGGTAGTTTATCGGATGTTTCTGGCAGATTTCCCCTGAGAATTGCTACTGAGATTAGAGCAAAAAAAAAAGTTCTCTTAGAACAGTTCTCGTAAAAACTGACGTTCCTGGAAAAATTTTCCCACTAAAAGCTGCTTGTGAGGTAGAGGAGAAAAAGACTTTCCATGAGAACAGCTTGATCGAGCTACTAGAATTGCAAGTTTAAACCCGGCAGATAATGGGGATCCAATACTACAAAGAACAAACATTGGCCACCATTTAATGCATAAATGAGTTCACTCAAGCAAATATTGACACGTTTGATAAAGGAGTTAAGTAGACAGATTTTATTGATGCTCAATTGAGTGTAATTGGAACATTTTTTTTTTTAAATTTTGAGCTCATGGACCATTGTTTATGGTGATAACATTGTAATCTTCCTAATATCGTCACAATTTCTAAATATAAGTCACATACATGAAGTTAGGACACATCTGTACACAACTTGCTAACAACTTAGCTCAACATAACCAAAACTTGACACAATTTCCTGAGGGACTGACTCTAATCAACAGGATAATTAATTGGGTTGTGTTGTGTTAGAGGTTAGATTTTGGTTCTGTCAGGTAGAGCTCATATAATAATCTAGTAATTTTTTAATTTATGCAAGAATAAGTAAAAAAGGTGGCCAAATTCACGAGTATGGGTTTGGGGAAGAAAAAATATATGCAGCATTACCCGTACATTGCAGATACTGTTTTCATTGTTTTAACCCTTAATCTCAAGTTATGAAGGAGAAGCTTTATCATTGCACCAATACTCAAATTAGATTCGTTGGATATTCTAAGGTTTCGTTTTATCTAAATAAAATCAAGTTGTATTTGAATCATTTTATTGTGTCATGTCATGCATTGCTACCCCAGTTTCCTCAACATAAACCCAACTGACACAACTCAAACTTGACATGGCAAGATAAAATTGCCAACTCGACGAGCCAGTTAGATCACTAAATGAAATAACAATTCCTTAACAATATAGATGTGAATAAATACCTTTCAAGATAAAAAATGCAGGCCAATGGGTGATCTTCTTCCATCAAGACTTCCATTGCCAGGATTATGAACTTCCAGGTTTATGTTCCTGGGTTTTCTCCAATTTTGCTTGTATTAGCCTGTCTAAGATAGAGGGTTCCAAAGGAATAGGATCGAGACAACGATCGGCAGCAGCAATGATCACCTGACAACAAGGAGTTCAAATTCACACACTACTGGTCACAATATAAATAAGTTTAGATATCGTATCTACTTATTTGCTACTATGGTGAATCAATGGACTCAGACTTGAACCTTGCTGAAAATAATGAGGAGATTGTTTAAATTAAAAAGAAAAAAATAAAAATTCTTTTTTTTTTTTTGGTAAGTATAAAAAAAAAAAAGAAAAATTCAGCCGCAGGAATATACTAGTAGAATATTTGACAATGACATGACCGAGGCAGGCGTAAATGTAATGCAGAAAACAGCTACTTCCACCATCTCCATTCATTTAAAAGCATCCGTGTGGGATGCTTGACACTTGGAAAATATTCCGAGAAATAAAAAAAAATAGCCAGGTCCAACAACTTCAGACAAGCCCGTATCCAAAATTCATACCCAAGTTTGAGTAACATAGATGCAGGCAACTCTAAAATGTGGGATACGGCTTCACAGGGAAAACCCTACTACCATGGCAAGGGGAATGGGAAAAGGTGGGGCAGCAATCGAACTCCTTATGAACTTCCCCGACAGAAAACATTCCACAAACAGACATAAAAAAACAACAAATGAAGAACAACAATGCAGAGCTCATGTGGAATAAAGAGACCATTTGTTCTACCGCTATGAATATTTATTAGTGGTGGCAAAGGCCTTTTTGCAGAAGCTTAGATTAAGAGAGAAGCCTGCAGCTTGGGAGGAGTGGATGTTATGGCTTCTCAAAGCAGTAAAGGGAAAAAAATGTGGCAGTCTAAAGGAGAACAATGCTTTGGGCTGTGTTGATAGAATTACACCATCCTAGTGGGCGTGTGCATAAATCTTTCTTTGAGCAGTAAAAGTTATCATTTGCCTGGTAAAAAGAAAATGAATGGAAACCTGAGCACGACATTAATGTTATATTACTCTAACCATACTTGCAAATATTGGTTGATATATATCGGTATCGGACCTCTTAATACCAATATTTTCCAATATTGCAATTATAACATGATGTGTTGGCCGATATTTAAAATATCGGCTAATACAGCATCGTCAGTTTATAATTTTTAATTTTTTTTCCTTCTAATATTTTTCATACCAATATGTATTATCTAATAAGTCTAATACTAATATGACCACGACTAATACCAATACCGATATTTTCATCGATGCTCTTACCTCATCAAGTAAAAAGTCAACAGCTGCTTCATCCTCAACAGTATCCTTGATAATAGTCCTCAAAAACTGTATATCCAACTGAATTTGCTGGAATCCACTCCGGTTGAAAGTCTGGAGTCGAGCAAATTCTAGCAGACTTTTCAGGCAAAGTTTTACTATTGTTGCTACAACGGAGTCCTGCAATTTACAAAATCAGCATTAGCCAATAAACCAGCAGCAGCTGTACTTCCAATGACAAGCGAAAAATACCTGTGTAGATTCAACTTTGGTGAAAATTTCCATTTTTTGCTTAAACAATTTAGCCAGATGAGTTTCAAGAAGATGACTCCTAGCTTTTTGAGTGTTTGATCGGCTCAGTATATCATCACGCAATGGATTGCTGCGTGATGATGTGGTGCTCCCATTGCTCTCTGTACGATGATGTTTACGGCTAGCCCCTTCCGGTAAAATCTGCTTCACTTCAGCTCTTAGTCCTTCTACCTGGAGCAGGAAAAATCATAACCAAGGAGAATCTGTCAGCTTTTATCTTTTCAGAATATTACTCATAGCCCCATCAATTGGCTGGCATCCCACGGAACAAAATTCCAGAATAAATCTAAGAGTAAAAGAAACACCCAAATACTGTTTGCTTTCACCTATATAATGTAATCTAACAATGGGCTCCACTGCACTAGACTACTCTATTGTGGGATGGATCTAAAGAAAGTTAGATATATACAGCCTCGACCTACAATTGTAAAAGGTTGCTTCCATGATTTAAACCCATGACTTATGGGTCAAAATGGAACAACCTTAATGCTGTGCCAACTCTAACTTTCATATAGTAAAATATGATGACTTCAAAACTAGAGAAAAGGATCCAAGTATCCAAACCTCTTGGAGAAATAAGTCAACAAACATATGAACTTCTCTGGGTTCCTTGTGCTGTAAGAAAGATCAGCAGAATGAACATAAGATGTATAGCTGACTGCTTTTGTGCCTAGTACTATCTTATTTTATAGAGTTCACTTCAAACTGACCTTGAACCAATTGGGCGTCGTAAACCGCTTTCTCAAGAGAACAGATACTTTCTGAGTTTTTATTTTGATATACTGGTAAAAAAAGATTGAAACAAGATCAGATCCTTGGACAAAGTTCCAGACTCATAACCGGAAAAAAGAAAGTAAAGAAAGAGCATAAAGATGTATGAAGACCTACTAAGATTTACGAGGCAAACAATCTGCACTATCCATCAGAACCAATCAATGTTCTACAAAACTTTTTCGTATGCTTCCCTGCCCTTTCAAAACTGTATGACTAATATAGACCAATGCTCTATCTACAAAAGATTGACTTGTTGACTATACTAAAGCCAAATTAGTAGCTAATGCTGGTAACTCTTCCAATCATACATGGTGACATTATCTTCAAGGAGAGGATCATGCATAGTAGGTGCATCAATAACAACTCCTCTTCAAGAACGGAAAAACAAACAAATAGTAATATTTCAAGATTCATACATTATCCTTCCAGAAATCACTTACAACTTATGGTGCAAGGGCAGTTAAGCCAGTTACAATGAAACCGGAAACCTATTATTCCAAAATGCCCAATTTTAAGAGTTGGTCCAAAATTTTCTGGCATCCACCTCCCATAATCCCCCCCAAGAAAGAGCTTAATCTGAAAAGTTGCAAAAGGCCTTGTATTCCTTGCTTCACCTAAATTCCTAAATTTGTCAAACTCAATTGTATATTGTCCTTCATATTTTTAGAAAAACAAATATCTTTTATTATTATCATAACTCTTGTAATAGTCCCCAGGGAAGTGTGACTAGAGGCAATGCCAAAACTGCCCTAGAACAACACCCAGATACAGCTGATAGAACCAACCATTGAACAGCTCACTAGCCTCACTAGGCAGGGAAAATCATTTTGCAATTTGCATGCATTAGATAGAAGGGGTTAAGAAATCATACAACGTGTAGAAAGTTTTCACCGGCTGACCGATATATTCTACAAATTTCTGCAGGGACAAATGCTGGACCATATTCATAACCTCGAACACCACCCCCAGAAAATGAGGAAGCAATTTCCTGAAAAAATAATCAAAGACAGTTGAGAAATATAGAAAAGATTAAAGGAATATCATATGAAGCAAAAGGAAATACAACATTCAACTATTTAGTGATTCATGCCTCAGTGATTCTTGGGATCGCATTTTGTTCGATAAAAACAGAAAGTTGAGCCAGTACAAGAACAAGGCCAGCAACAGTTTTGTCTCCTTGCATTCCCTTGGCAGAAACTTGATCTTCACCAGTGAGATTTCCTCTTCCCGCAAGCAAGAGAAAGCGATGATAGAGTGCTCTGAAGAAGTCTTGGAATCCTTCTTGAACCCAATCAATAAGTAAATCTCTCAATCTAACTAGCAGCCCAAGGCTGTCATCAAGGAGTTGTCGAAAATCCTAGATAGAAAACATAGTATAATATAAAAAGAAACAATGAGAATGAGGAACTGTGCCTTCTTAAAATAGCAACATTTTTTCTTATTCGACAAAACTGTTATATGCTAAGATGTGGAAGGACAATTATTGAATAATTTGATAATATTTGAAATATAGTCCCCAAAGAGTGGGGGAAGTTGTCCAGACACTAAGATGGTCATGTCTGAAGACACAACACCAACGGTAAGGAAAGAGATATTTGCAACTCATTTTAAAACCACAATATAATATGATGCTGATTCAGTATACCTAAAACCAAAAGAAGACAGATAGGATTTTCATAGTGATAGATAAGCTTCTCATAGTCCTTACTCATTAATAAACTATTACCAGCAAGACACCCATGCTGCCTTGAATCACTGTCTTTTTGCTAGTCTCCAGCACAACCTGCAAGGGATGTTCTTCCATCACTGACTCCTTTTGTTTAGCTTGGATTTTCATCAAGGAATCTGCTGGTATTTGAACTGAATCAGATTGTATAATCCATATCAAGGTCAAATGGACTTCTATGTAAAGACACTTCAATTGTTAAGCTCATAAATTGAAGTCCTCTTATCCATATAAAACCATAATATTTAGCAATTTCTTTCTTCACATATCATTGCCTATTTCACCAAAGAATGCCATTATTCCAGTAAAGCAACAGCAGTAGCCAATATCTTTGAGATCTAACAAAATAGAAATTACCTAAGATATCTTGCAAAAGACGAGAAAAGGTGCTAGCAATATACTGCTTGACAGCAACGTTGGCAGCCTGGGTACATGTGCAATCAGTGTAAGAACTTCACCCTTGACATGAAGATGCCAAAAATAATAAACAGAGATGGATGGTATAATGGTCAGAGAAGCATCAATTATCATCAGACAAATATTCCAAGGGAAAGAGAGGAAAACCTTAAGGCTGAACTCAAGGAGAGAAGCTTCGGGCAATACTTCATCCATCAGAAGCACATCCGTCCAAGTAAGTCCTGCATGAAAATATGCGTTTAATTTAAAAACAGTAAAATTCGGTGACAGCTAAAGCAAGATTTCTCTAAAGCCACATAAATTTTGAAGCAATGTGTTCCTAGAGATGAAAAGTAGTAGTTCTCAACAGAAAGTTAAATTTCTTTCTAGGTAAAATGGAATGAAATATTGACCGATATATATCAGTATTAGGCCCCCCAATGCTGATATTTCCCAAACAAGTAGCAAAATCATAATATGTCACCATATCGGCAATATATTGCATATATCAGTTGATATTTGCTTCTCAGCTTATAATTCGCAGAATTTTACTTACATATGTCTAACATCGATACATATTATCCAATATTGATATAATTACGACCAATATTAATACTAATATTTTCATCCATTGGTGAATACTAACAATCATCAAATTAAAGACTGAAAAATTGAACAAAGACCAAAAATCTGCTAACATTTTCTTGAAACCATGCAAGTTTCCATTTTCATCAAGACTTCAGTTCAAGGTTAATATCGTTAGGCACAACAAGTTCTCACAGCTTCTTTAACACTATGACATATTGTGAATTGGGGCTCCTTGCTTCACTATGCTGTCTTTTGTTTCAAGAATAAACGACTCATAATGAGAACGCCAGATAGAGCGAGAGATGAACTAAGTTAATATCGCACTAAATATTTCCTTGATATAACTACAGCGGTCTTCTAATTTAAATAAAAAGAATTAATAATTACAAGAATGTGCCTTTTTTAGGGTGGTCCTATGCATGAAACTTCTATAATTTCGGCCTCTTTGGGAAGGTCAAGTGTATACAACCTTGACTGGCAACACAAATGTTTATAATAAATGAAAATAAGGACACATTGAAGAGTTTTGCAAACAAAAGCTACGCAGAGATAAAGTTTCCCCCTTAATGGTAAGATATCAATAGATTGATTACTCACTTAGAGATGGGATAGTGAGATATTTTATCATGTTTGGTTATATGCTTAGGTAAACAAACATATAAGTTGAGATTTTAAGACATACAACAAATGACTTGTCCATCCAAAAGAAAGAGAAAAGGAGTACTTGACTTCTTGTTGTAGTCAAGCAGATGGGCCCTGTAAGATAGGCAAGCTGGGAACAGGTTGAAACTAAAGATTCTATGACCACTGTTAAGAAAATTTCAATTTCACTAAATCTACCCTGCTACACATTATCTAGTATATCCAATTATAAATCTTCACGTTGGGTACTACTGGCAAGTTGGCAAGGTTGGAATGCCATCCCCAAGGCAATATAATACTCTTAAGAATGGTTTAATCAACCTGGAAAAATCTAGTACTTTTACAAAAATCTGCCTGTGTTGTACTTGAGGCTTGAGCAAGTTTGAGAGTTTGTAAATGTGAATGTGCTATCAGGACATTATAGAACATAATGTTTTCAGTAGAGGATTTTTACCAAAGGCAATGAGTAAGTAATGGATAGACTGAGAAAATGGATGGAATTGGGCCATACATATTACATGCAGACCAAAAGAAAAAAAAAATGCATGCACTATTAATACCATTATTATGGAACTGAACCCATCCCAACTCCAATGTCCCCACCCACAACGACATATGAAGATTAAACAACACTTACCCATTAACTGAAATGGAATAAGCTGCTCATAAACATTAAGTAACAATAGTCATTGTCAACCTATAATGCATCCAACACATTGTAGTGCCATTTGAAGGTTTTGAATATTTACGAACAAGTAGAATGACCTCCAACAGAAAATTGTCAAACAAATGAAGGAAATCAACATCATGTAGACTAAACAAACAATACTCACTGAGCATTCCCAGGAATTCTCCAGAAGAAATACATTTCTTGATGTGATCTTGAGTGCTTTGAAAGTGCCTAAAGAAACAGCATTGAAAGCAAATTATCAGTCATGATTCTCATGACAGAAAATTATACGTTTGAAATCAAGATGAGGAAACGATAAGAAAATTCTGAATTACTTTGCAACAAGGTCCTGTGAAAGTTTGATTAGCTGAATTTCTGAATCAGGAAATATTATTCGGTAAGCACGGACTGCCTCGACAAATTCATGAATTAGAACCTGACAATCGAATAGTCAGACCCTCCACAGATTTCTAAGGAAGCAATGTTCAATTAACAAGTGAAAGTTTTTGAATGTTTTTCATGCTTTAAAAATTTTTAAGGAAGATTCCTTAACACATCTTGTTATTAATTTTCTTAACAACCTTTATAACATTTTGATTTTTTTCTAAAAGATTAGCCTGGGGAAATTTTACTTCAACTGACCTCATGAGCAGCATGATCTAACTCAGGTGATTCTTGTTTAGAAGATTCATCATGATCAAAATGGAGCTGAAGGATGCTGAGGGATTGTTCTAACTTCTCAAGTAGTTGTTCTTTCAGGCTGTCCACCTATCCCCCCACCCCAAAAAAAAAAAAAGAAAAAGAAAAAGAAAACAACCCCGAGCATAGAAATAAAGGTAAAAGTCAAGAGTTGAAGTCATAAACACCAAATACATCAGACTGTTCAGGCAGCGACCAGTTGCTTTTCAATGACATCGTTATCATGTATAAATGACTAATATATCATCTAACCAACATAATAGAAGAATTGAAGGACAAACCGGAAAATTCAACTGCTTGAGAAGCATGACAGATTCAGCTCTAGATTGGATGGACTCTGAATCTGAAAATAACTTTCCCTGAAGAAGACAAGAAAATAAAATGCTAAAACCCAACAGCATCTCTGTCTGCACCCTATATTAAATATTCAACAAAATCTGAAAAATGCATTTCTCTTGTCAGTGAACAAATAATAGGATTCTTGAGGATTAGATCAACTGAAACAATAAGTTAGACAACAAGCAGTTGCATTTTGTAACACATCCCATTGGAAACTCATCCATCTGTTGATACACCAACAAAATTATCATTATGGTCTAATTCACATAGCATGATAACACACCAACTAGGGAATATTAAGACCATTGATGATTGCAAGTCTCATTTTACATGCATAGGAAGACATGCACATATTTGCTAAATTTGTCCAAGTATCTATTGGTGTGACACATACACAGCATCTTAAGTAGTAAAGTAAGAGACACCAACAACAATTCAGAAATATCAGTCAAAGAATGCTACTACTAAAAGCATGGATAAAAAATCTTAACAAATGTCCTGCAAAGAACAGATAGTAAAGAGTGGTTTTCAACCTCAAACCAAAAAGAACATTAATCATAACAAGCACAACAGATACAGCACCTGTAAATTCTTTACAATCATAGCCACTGCCTCTTCAGATGCTTTCTTACATTCTTGGAATGATGAATCTCCATATGCCTGATAAAAAGGAGGGGGAAAGCAAGCCCTTGAACTATACTTGATGGTAAAACAAACTTATATCAAGCAATGAAATATGCACAAAACAGACCAAGCATAAGAGACAACCTTAAGAATGGGCATAGCTCCTGTATAAAATCTGACGGCATCAGCATAAGCTTCTGATTTGATGCACTTTCGAAGTCTTTCAGGCAAGTCATATATAAACTGTTCTCATTGAAAAGAAGATGATGGCTGTTAACTCACACGAGTCTGAACAAAAACTCAAGACAATAGTAAATACAAAACATGGTTATACACTTTCCTTATATTAGATCTTCATTGGTTGGCATATTCCATGACATTACATGATTTCTAACTCTCAATTCAACGATGAGAAATGAGTCACAGGTGTCAAATAAGAGAGACCACTCATACCACAAAAATTGTTTCAATTCCAAGTTCATCATGCTAGCCTGCCGCGAGTTTTCTGCTTAAGCAAAGGAGGGTTGTAGCAGTTCTAAATTCAAAAAGCAAGAGGACCATGAGATGGCTGCTCAAGCCATCGGGTAACAATTCACTTCAAGTAAATCACCGTTAGAGGACAGCAAGCGAGCCGCTCAAGCCATCAGGTAACAATTCGCTTCTAGTAACTCTCCACTAGAGGACTGTGAGTTGGTCACTCAAACCATAGTGTTACAATTCAATTCCAGTAACTCTCCACTAGAGGACTGCGGGCTAGCTGCTCAAGCCATCGGGTTACAATTCAATTCTAGCAACTCTCTGCAAGATGACTGTGAGCTAGTCGCTCAAACCATCGGGTGTTCATCCGCATCCAGCAACTCACTGCAAGGGGATCATGAGCTGGGAGCTTAAGCGGATGGTGGTAATTTTACTTCTAGCTAGCTAACCACAAGACTGACGCTTAAGTGGGGGACTGTTACTTCCACTACTTAAAAATTTTGAACTGATGTTGACTATAGATTGAAATCGGCTTTTTAGGCACTAGTTAAAACATGAGGCATCTGAAGATCTAAGGAGACAGAATCAATTTTTGAGGAGAGAGATTCTCGAAGAATTAAACAATTATTTTCAAAAGGGTCAAATACTTGTATCTAATTTGAATGAAAGTAAATTAGTTTTTATTTCCTCTTCAAATTTAGTCTTTTTATTGTGTGCTGAGATCAAGTCTTGTTAGAAGATAGTGAGATCCACATTACAAAAAATTCTGTGAAGACATTCAATATTGGTAGATTCACTTGAAGAAACCGGGAGTGCTTGGATAGCTGTTATAATGTATATCTAAGGAGGGCATTAGATATTCGCTAGTCTGGAGTCTGTCAGTTAGGATAGTGCAAATGTGTTTCAGCCTATAAGTTGACACTTTTCATCATAAGAAACATTCACTTGGCAACTGATAGCCCTAGAAGTTTTCTCAGAACATCTTGTTATAAGTTTCTTTTCGTTACCAAAATTCTACGTTCATTTTATTTCAAAAATTAATTTTTTTGTTGACGATTGTATATTAAGTATTATCTAGACCTGCAAATCATTTACATATATTTGGTTTGTATTTAATATTTTGTTAAATTTGTAATTTTGGTATAGGACACCTATTCACCCCCGATGGGTGCCTACGGGTCTGAACCGTGTCTTTTCCACCTTGAGGTCAACGATGAACTTTATTGGAAGAAAATCTAAACTCACATCAGAAAAGGCACTAGTGCCTCTTTTCATCCTTTATCTCTATTTCATTTTTCAATTTTCCTTTTTGTGTTTGAGTGCATATGCATGTATGCACTAGAATCAATACGTGCCCGCTTCTGTTAGAAAGGAGTGAACCAAATCAACTTCTACAGGAAAAGTTGTCCAGCAAAATATTGCATCCTAAGGTGCTAAGTTTTCCAATTAATTGCCATATCATTCAGTAAATTACCTGGACTTTGCGTAGAAGATTCCTTGTACGATGCAATCTTTCTATATGTTCTCTCTTCTCAAAAAGGGAAGTATTAACCCCATCACTCCTAGATTGCACTGATAATATCTGCAGCATCATTGAAGTGAAAATAAAGAGTACATAAAACACTAGAATTACGTAATATGTTTCTCCATAATACATGAGGATCCATACAACATTTCTCTTAATGAAAATTATCCGAACACCTTCTCAAGAAGCTGTTCCATATTGGCTTCCATGCCAACGATATTGTTTTTCATCCTGCAAGACAAGGAAATAATATAAGAGTAAAACCATAAAGCAGATATTAGATAGAAGCTATTGACCCAAAAAAGAAACAAACAAGAGCTATGGGTATAGTAGACCAAAAAGATACAATCGGGAGTTAAAAGAAGGCAAAAACAATGAATCGAAAAGAATACAAGGAATATGGTGTATGGAGTACACTTTAAAATATGATACACCTGAGAATCATGAACACTATTTTATTACATCTGACACTCAGAATGCACATAAACAAACTTGGTAAGAATCTGGGTATATATTTCTGAATAAATTTCTAACAGAGATTCATCATTTAGAAGGAACGGAAAAGACTTTGCCTCTTAATAGTCTCTGTTGCGCTGATAAACTTGTTGTAGTTTTCATATACTAACATTTGCAAATCAGTGTCAAGATTTTTTATTTCAGCTGCCATTTCAACATGTCGTTGAAGTAGCGTCTCCAAATTAGACTTTTGTACCTACACAATTACATTAGACATATTTCAGAAATCATGTAGCTGAAATCTTAAAGAAGAAGCGTGCATCCAAGATTCATGAAAATAACAGGAGCATGTTTCATTGAGAAACATCCAGGTCATAAATAGATGCTTGAAAATTAGAATAAGATCTAAGCAATATCATTCATATAACAAAAAACATAAAGCTGAGGAGAAATATGCACAAGGGATAATTGCAGGGCAACTATAATTGCAGCTGATGATCTCAAATAGGGGATAATTGGGCACCACCAAATCTTTGAAGGGAAATTGGCTGAGAAGGCAACCAAAATAAGGGAGGAGGATGATCACAAATAAATCAGTCTTCTTAGGTAGATGTCTAGTAACTCAATATGGCGAAACCATCAGGTAAATTGCCTCAATTTATATTTACAAGCACAATTTTGTTAACTGTGAGAGGAAGCCTTGGTACAATGCTAGAATTGCTGTCACATAACCTAGCGGTCATAAATTGAAGTCATGGGAACGGTCCCTTGCATTGTCAACACAAGAACTAAAGAGAGAAAACCCACTCAATGCTCAGGTTGTTTATTCACAAGTATTTATAGGATTATTTATAAGTATCAAAAATACTAAACTACCCTTACAAAAAATATTTCGCAGTATATTTTAGAGCATATCCTAATAGTATATCCTATCTAACACTCCCTCTCAAGTCAGAGCATAAATATTGATCATACCCAACTTGTTATAAATATACGTAACTCAAGTTCCAATCAATGATTTGGTGAAAATGACTGCAAGCTAATCTCCAATCCTGACTTGGAGAATGTAAATTATGCCTTATTGGAGCTTCTCATGAGAAAATTAATAATCTACCTCAATATATTTCATACGTTCATGACATACCGGATTCAATATAATATGATGACTGTTTGATTATCGCACCATAGCTAAGAAGGGTCATAACTCTTACAACTAAGAATTTTAAGTAATTGTTGAAAGCATATAATTTCAGAGACAACATGTGCCAAAGCACAATATTGTGATTTCATACTTGGCCTAGCTACCACATTTTGTTTCTCGTTATTCCATGGCACAGTGTTGCCTCCAATAAAAATATAATATCCGGTGATATACTTTTTATCATACGATAACCTAGCCCAATCAGCATTCGAAAAGCCCTCAGCCTAAATATAACTATAACCACTAAAAAACAAGCCCCGCTATGGTGTACCCTTAAGATATCTCATAATACGCATCACAATCACCCAATGAAAAACAAGAGAACACAAAAGTTGGCTCACAATACTAGTTGAAAGGCAATTGAACTTACCAACTAGTTGTCGATATCTTTATGATTCAACAAGGATCTCCCCATCATCTAATGATAATTTAATTTCTAAATCCATGGGAGTATCACAAGGTTTCAGTCAATAATACCAATTTTTCGAAGTAAATCCATAATTTATTTCCTTTGTGAAAGAAATAAGTCACGACGGCACCTAAAAACCTCAATGCCCAAAAAATAATGCAAACCCTCAAGATCTTTGGTTTGAAATTGATTTTGAATAAATAATTTTAGATCCATAATAGTAGTACTATTGCTATTAATAATTACAATATCATTCACATATATTACAACAAAAATACTCTTGATATTAGAATGACAATAGAACACAGAGTGATTACTATCACAATAAGAGAGCCTAAACTTATACACAGTTTCACTAAATCTGTTAAACCACACTTGCAAGGATTATTTCAAACCATATAATGATTTTTTTGGCTGAAAAACATATTAAACTCCCCGTGAGCAACAAACTCTAGAGGTTACCCCTAATAAACCCCTTCCTAAATATCACCATATAAAAAGACATTCTTGATATCTAACTGATGTAAATGTCAATAATATGTCACAACTAATGAGATGAACAACCTAACAAAAATTAATTTGGCGAAAGGAGAAAATATATCAATGTAGTCCACCCCATAAGTCTAGGCATACACTTTAGCCACTACATAGGCTTTCAACCGAGCCAATGAACCACATGAATTGGCTTTCATGGTATAAATCTATTTACAACCGATAGATTTCTTCCCTGAAGGACAAAAGACAAGATCCCATGTGTGATTATGTTCAAGTGCAGTTATCTTTTCCTCCATAACTATCTGCCAACCAGAATGAAAAATAATCTCAAATACAAATCAAAACACACTAATTGTGTAAGATATAAATCCCAAAAGATTATTTTAATAATATTTAATTAAATTAAATTGATGGATTTTCAAGGTTAATTGGGATTCAAGACAAAGAATTAAGTATTGGACTGAAATAAGTCAAGCAAGTAGCGCCTGATGTTTAGGAAGAATTTATACGCCTGAGGTGCACTATAATGGCGCACATGCATTTTAGACCACAATGTTGGCGCCTGAGAGGCACTCGTATGCTATGTAGATTTTGCCTCAACGTCCGATCTGTGCTTGACTAGTGCACATGCGCCAGTCTTCTATAAATTGGCCCATTGGCTAACTTAGCTCATTTACAGCTGAGATTTGAGAAAAGAGAGAGAAAGAAAAGAGGAAAAGAGAGAGAACTGAGAAAAGGAAGGAGAAGATGAATTTAAAGAAAAATCAAGTAATCTTTTGGTAAAATCAAGTAAAGGCAAGTGTATCTAATCTCTTCATTTTTGTTGTTGTTGATCTTTTCTACAATTTTGGAGCACATTTTTCTAAATGCTCATACATATGTCATTTTCGTACTTAAATTATGTTAGACTTTGCATGCATGCAATCCTACTCCGATATCATAAAACTTTATGAATTGCATGTCTTAAATTTATGCAAATCATATTTAAGTACTGAATTTATGTATAAATATTCTTACATGTTAAATTTCACACTTATAATTTTGCATGTTAATATACCTTTGCTTCTACATGTTTTATGATTGTAAGAAAATGAGGAAATCATATAAATTATGTTGATTTCCTACAAACCTCTACATAATGGCTTCTACATATTCTTAAATTATACAAATGAGTTCGTGCATGTCAATAATTATTACTTCATTGTTTCTACGTGTCATATATTTGAAAGTAAAAATGATGAAAACTCTACTTTATCTCTAATAAAAGAAATTAGTTTCTCCAGCATTAGAAAATCAATGTATATTTATATTTGTGTAAAATTTTCAGCTTTGACCCAGACAAGGACCATTGTAAAAAATTGATAAAATATATTCAGGCATATTCTAATATATTATTAGTAAATCAAATATCGAACATAACATCCACAAGTCAAAAAAAAGACATTTGGCCATGCTTATAGAGAATAATATGTAGTTGGCCCACACACGGGTTGTAAATAGTAGCGTATGGCCTTTCACTACGTAGAAATAATCAAAACACGATATTCAATATTCACACTTTGTTAGTAAGGTTGTTACCAATCCTTAATCCCTTCTATGTTAGTATGATTTTGCATACGTTATGTTTTCATATGTATTATACAATTCTAGCATGATTTCTGATGCGTCCAAGATCCAAGCTTCAAACATATTCGAGTCGAGCTGTCCGTCAGATTCCGGTCTCCGTTTTCTGAACTTCGAGTCCTGTACACCACAACTTCAAATAAGAGGTCAAGTGATGATAGGATTTTAGTCCCACCAAAAACATTCCGACGCTCAAGTCAGTAAGCGGCCTTCTGAGAATAAAAAATAGATGCAAATGATGCAGAAATGAATGATGGGGATGTATTTTATGGATGCTAGAGGGAAGTGCACTCGTAGAAAGAGTGACTTTAGATACTCGTGGAGAGTAATCTCTCAAAGTACTGAGTTTGCGAGAAACCAGTAACAGAAATAGGAAAAGTGAGCGTTAGGATGCTCGAAAGTTTTAGAAAGCTTTTGAGAGCTTGAGTATGCTTGAGGATGTTTAGTGGGCGATTGAGAGAATGTCCTGATGAGTGAGTCTCCATGGCCTTTTATAGCCATGGCCTGGGCTGCCTTCCTTTGGCAGCGAGGCTGGATACCTGCCTTCTAAAAGAATCGTTGCCTTTCCTGAATAGCCGTGAGCGTCATTCCTGATCGTAACGGTCAAGGAGGCGGATTTACTTCTGCGCATGGTAGCCGTTAGGGTTTCCTTGCAGATTGCAGGAAGATACCCGTGCCTTCCTCCTGGGATGTGCTCTAATTCTGGAAGGTTATCGTCACGTGGGAAATTGCCTTCCTTGGAGATGCGGGAAATCAGGGCAAGAGACTGTTGAGGCATGCATGGGCCATCTTTGAATTGGGCTGCGTATATTCTAAGCTTCAGCAGGCTTACTTGCAGTTCTTCGATCAACCTCTCTGTTGACTGTATGGAGCGCGGCTGGGCCTTTGGCTTATTTGGGCCATCTGCTCCTTTTTGAGGCATGCATGAGCCATCTTTGAATTGGGAAATTGTCGATACGTCGGAAATTGCCTTCCTTGGAGATGCGGGAAATCAGGGCAAGAGATTGTTGAGGCATGCATGAGCAATCTTTGAATTGGGCTGCGTATATTCTAAGCTTCAGCAGGCTTACTTGCTGCTCTTCGGTTAACGTCTCTATTGACTGTCTGGAGCACGGCTTGGTCTTTGCCTGATTTGGACCATCTACTCCTTTTTGGGCCGGCCCATTTCTGACGTCCTCATCACTAGCCCTCCATGCTGGTGGCATAGGCCTCCGGCATGTTCACAATGGGACATGTTTGAGCTGCATTGTCCCAGTTTTTCCTACCTGTTGTTACAAGTGTGATTCATTTTTCCTCATCTCTAGGCTCGTAGTCCACTTCGTTTGGACTCAACGGACAGAGTGGGTGAGGTTGTTGACCAGATTTGCTAACCAGGGGTGCGTGAGTCCAAGGAACGGAGCTAGAATAGTGTTGATCAGATTCATTAACCGCTGCACTGGAATCCGGAGAGCTGGCAACAGAGGAAAAGTTGACCGGATTGGTTAGCCATATAGTCAGAATCCAAAGGGCTGAGCAAGAGAGAGTGTCAACCGGATTCGTTGACCGTTATGTCCAAATCCGAAGAATTGAGCCGAAAGAAGAGTGTTGAGCGGATTCGTTGACCGTCACGTCAGAATCCGGAGAACCATGCTGAAGAAAGTGTTAACCGTATTCTTTGATCATCATATCAAAATCCGAAGAACTGGTGTGGATTGAATCGACGCATTGTTTCAGGCAATCGAAAGGTTTGCAAAACCGCTCCAGTGCTCTGCTACGTGTCGTCATGCAGCAAATTTGCAATCCCGGTAATTAATTCACCAGAAGATTTGATTCGACTGCGCCCTCTCAAAAAATGACACGTGTCCGTCATGATGGGCGCACTTTTCGAAGCGTTGCTTTACTCTAATAGTTGCGAATTTTATAAAAATCGTGCGTCAATTCAAATTTCCCACGCCTTTCTTCTCAAAAACTCTAAGTCTTCGTCTCTCCAGCTTACGTTCACATGGCACCTTCCGTTTCCGAAATTGCCTTAATTATTTCCACCAATGAAGTGAGGGAGTTGTACGTCGAGTTCAACATCCCGCCGCAGATTGTATTCTCAATGCCCACATAGCAGGATAGAGCCTGCTCTTCCCCTGATGGTTACATCACCGTGTACGAGGCTCATCAAAGGAGTGGGTTGTGCCTCCCTATACCGAAGGAGTTACTCTGTATTTTTACAGTGTTTGACGCTCCTATCGCACGGCTTCACGCGAATGTTGTGAGACATCTTTGCTCGTTATGTATTTTCCTCCGCCACCATTCACGAATGCTACGATGGAGGCTGTCAGGATGATATTCCGGTTCACCCAGAGTGGGGACTGGATCTCTGTCTCCCCAGGAGCTGCATATCAACAGCGCTATCTATGATTCTCTCAAGAACTAGAAGGATCATTTCTTCTTTGTTCACGTTGCTGATAACTGGCCATTATCCCGAGATTGGGGCAAGGTCCCTGATAACCTCACCAGGAAGCCAACGAAGGAGGAGGTGGAGGCAGTTGAGCCAATGCTGTAGCAGGTGAAAGAGCATCTCTTCGAGTTCAGGAGGGGTCACCAAGTCTTGAGGCAGGAAGCCAAGAGAGCTCGTTGGGGTTCTCCTTCGCCCATTCAGAAAGCCAGACCTCCACCGGCGGCATCGCAGCGTAAGAGGAAAGTCGGCGCTCTTACTATTGACGAGGCTGGCGCTCTTGTGGTTGCTCAAGCTCCCAGCAGTCCAAAGAAGAAAAGGGCTGCTCTAGCTGAGCCTACTTCTTCATCCTCCACAAAGCCGGACTATCGGATGGCCGGGCGACTTGCTAGGACTGGAGAGCACTCCGGGGTTAAGGCTTCTGTGGAGGACTTTGGGGCCATTGTACGAGTTGTCACAGGAGCCGTCATCGTTGAGTTATTGCTACCGGGCGACTTGGCAGTGCCTGCAGCGCCAATGGAGCCACTGCTTGAAGCCACTAGGCTAGAGGAGCACTTGCT
>JAOVVI020000818.1:0-27916 GCA_028571085.2 Nepenthes alata | reverse complement strand
TGATATTTGTCAGCAAGAACTCTCATCTTGCCGCAATCACAATTAGGGAGGGGATCGTAAATCAAAAGTTCATCCCAGACGGTTTTGAGTTTACCGTAGTACGTGCTTACAGGATCTTGTTCTTGAGGGAGACTTGCCAACGATTTCTTCAATTGGAAGATGCGCGGCCCATTTTGTTGAGTAAATCGGTCGCGAAGCTCATTCCAGATCTCACGGGCATCATCAACGAAGACGACGCTTGATTTAATAGAGGGGCTAATAGAGTTTTGAATCGAGGAGACAACCATATCGTTGCATCGTCCCCAGATTTCGATGAGAGGATCGTTTGAATCGCTCGGTTTGTGAACAGTGCCTTCGATAAATTGAAGTTTTTTTTTTGGCTCTCAAGGCTCGACGCATGGCTCTTGACCAGGTGGCGTAGTTATCGATGGTGAGTAAATCGGTGACCAGAGTGATGGCAGGGTTGTCACCGATTTCCAATCGAAACGGATTTGCGAGATCTGTGAGGGTTTGTAAGGGTAGGCGTTCTTGCGAAGAGATAAAATGGTTGGCTGTATTTGATGTGGTTTCGGATGGCGTTGGCTGAGACGCCATACTCTCTGATACCATGTAAAGATTTGCGCAGCGATGGAGACGAAGAAGACGACGAACTGGAAGGGCGAAGGAAGGAGAAGACAGAGCAGCGACGCAGGAGGCGAACACAAGATTTATTCCATTCCAGTTGAAAAATAATTACAAAACCCTACAGCCTTTGTAATACAAGGCAAAAGAAAATAACGGAAAAAAAAACATAAAAGGAAAATATACACGAATATATACACAGTGCTGTATTTCCAGTTTATTTCCTATTTTCCTATATTTCCTGTTTATTTCCTATTTTCCTATATTCCCTAATAGAAACTTTTTTTTTTTGCTGTGTGTTTTTGGAATACATGGAAAAAAATAGAATGGAAAATTTATATCAAAATAATAAAATTTCAGGAAAATGATTTTATTTTTAAAACAAGGTGGAAAACAAAAGAAAAATGAAGGAAAATAAATCAGGCGCCTTCTCTTTGATATCCTACCTCTTATAACTGTAATTACCTTCTCTTCCAATAGCTTTAGTATATTATTATTCTTCTTTTCCATATGATTTTCCATCAATAACCAAACAAATGAAGGAAAATACTTTATTTTCATTTTTTTCTTTTATATTTTTTCCTTACTATTTTCCTTTCTTTCATACTTTTTTAAAACCAAGCACCTTAACAGAAATTAGAATATGATAAACTCTGAAACATTCTAGATTTTGGCTTTTGGCTTTTGGCTTGTCTTTGCAATTCCAATCATTCTATCCTGTTTGGAAAATAAATTTCTTCGAATTTTTAAATTGGGTAAGAATGAAGAGAAGTAGAAGTAGCAGGTGTATTCTGTTACATGAGCAAGCAAGTTGGAACCATATGAGCTTCTCTGCTGGATCATTGATGATAGTTGTGGATGGATAGACTTATAGGGCACATCAGGATGAACAAAATCTACATCTGGAATTGAAGCGGCAAATGAGAAGGCTGGATTGATGTGTTCACCATTTTGGAAGATCTTGATATTAGAATCATGTTCTACCAGATTATATTGTTCATTACCTATTCCTTGAAATCCATTCCTAGATCTAAAAGCTTGTAACTGTTATGGTAGAACACCTGGGGCAAAGCAGTTGTCAAATTGCTTCCAATCATTTTTGTAGACTCTTTGTAAGTCTTCCAATGTTAGGTCTTGTATTAGTCCCATCCCATAAAATCACCTAGAATGTGACTGACTTCAACTATAGATGCCTGCTCTTCTTGAAGCAAACTAGCTAATTCTTTTGTGGAATTCTCAACCATAAATCTTGCTTTTGGTTCCGCTCATCAAATGAATAATCTTGATCAGGGCTTGTCACAAAACTCTCTAACTTTGTGCTAGAAATCCCTGAGGATCTTTCATTATTGCATTCCATTGACCCTTTTGGGATTAAAATTATCATAGCATTGTTTGAAAGACAGCTTCATCTTCAAATGATAGAGTTTGTGTTGGAAAGGAATTCGAATCACTCTCTGCACTTCGATTGGGTTGATGTAATTTCCTTGATGCACACCCATTTCCTGAATAACACCTCTGCAAGGATGAAACAGAACACAAGAATGAAGATCAATTAACTTCCTAGGCGCCGTAACTTTTCCTACATAGGCATAAGTAGGATGAGCCTTACACAATGGTAAGACTTATTGTGATTTGAAAGTAGCAAGTTCAAATCATTGAAACAACCTTTTTTCCCATAAGTAGGATCAAGTAATGTAGGCTAGAATTGTATACATGTGATCTATCCCATATCCTACGACTTGGGATACTCATGCACAGGGCCACCCTTTTTGCCCTTCGAGATAGAGAAATTGGGCATCAGTTGTGACACCGACAAGATATATACCATTGTATACTGCCATTAATAGTGTTTGGTACTTTGATGTGAATGATCAGACAATGGCATGGTATCTTTGCCACACATGCTTTCTTTTACTGATTTTTTCAGTCCATGGAACAAATATAGGAAGATATGTATCGTTTTTTGAAATAATCAATACACAGAGCTGATATGATATTAAATTCTAATAATTGTCTGTATTGGTCAATACGGTCATTATGCAATGATATTGTATTTTTTCTAGTGTGTATTAGATGCTATCATTAGTGATGTTAGCACATTTCATTTCCATAGTATGAAGACTCATTGAGGTCACTCATTCATGATAGCAGGCTCTTCAGAATGCCAGATAATACTGCCTACTTTGACCATCACAAGGGCTGGAATGTGGGAAGCATGGTGCACTGTTACAGAAAGAGTCTTATACACATTTATCTGCGTAGAAGATCATGAAAATCTTTCTAAGTTATTATTATTGTGGCTTTTGAATCAAATCGTACAAATCTAAGCATTAGGTGCGTTTTTAGTTCTTACAAGATAAAACCTATGTGATACCTGCTACTCCTTATGTAATGTCTGTGATACACCAGTTCAGAGACAATGGTCCGCAATCACAAACTGCAATCACTGCCACTATTTCGTCCGTGGTCTATTCTTTTCTTTTGTTTTATTTTTTGTTTCCTTTGATTTTTTCTATAATTTTTTCTTTTTAATTAAGAGAGGGACTTTTCTTGCATTATGAATTTCAAAGCTGGTGGTTTGTTGTGTTTGCCTGTGGCTGACTACTTGTGGTGGTTGATGATGATGTGGGATGGTATCTGTGATGTTGGTGCATGTATTGTGGTGGTGACTGTACATTGAAGGAAGTTGTGGCTCTGTTTGATGGTGTTTTTGGTTGGTTATTCAGTGATGCAGAAGACAGTGTCTGGGTTTGTAAATGCAGCGAAGGATTTAGAGGATGAAGTTGAAAAGGTTTCATTATTAGTGAAGCCGTAATACTAAACAGATGGGTAACAAGAGGGAGAAATTCCGGAGAAACGGTGGTATATAGAAAAGGGAATTCAGATGAGTAAGACAGAACTGATAGGAGAGAAGATGATCAATCAATCAATAATTCTTTATAATCATTTATCTTTGAACTACATGGAAAATTAGGTAGTCCCTTATAGATATCAAATTGAAGTTATCTAGGTGACAAAATTTTAAGATATTCCTTTTGTAATAAGAAAGTACAAAGCTAGTTAAAGTGTAGTGAAAATTTCCTAACGAATAAGTCTAGACCTATATAAAAATACTTCCAAACTACATGTGAAATTACATAAATATGTGAAAACATGTCAATTTCCTGACGTAAGATCAAAAACTAAAATTTTTTGAAACATTCTCGAATTTCAGCTTTGGTAGTAAGGGTGCTTGTCACATTTTGCTCATGCAACATGGATTTGTTGCTTCATTTTCTTAATTTGATTGCCAAATGAGTGATATTGCCTACGTAGTTTCTTTATGCTTTGCTTTGGTATCAGGATAAACATTTGAAGTTAGCTTGTGCGCTTGTTTCCTTAGTTTATATTTTCTGATGTGAATCTTGTCACTGACTTGCTCTTTTACTTTCTGCTTGCTTTTTTTTTTTTTTAACAGGAGAGATTGTCAGGGACTCAGACTGTTTTCAGGATGGGAGAACTGTGTGGCCTGTAGGATATATTGCTACAAGGAAGTTTACTTCTATTAGAGGTGCACATGTCTTGGACAGAGGCCAATTCTTTCACCTGGTTTTATTAGTTTTATCCCATCACTGTTTGTTTTTCTTGTTCATCAGATAGTGTAAAATTTTTATATTTAAAATTTTTTGGGGCTTTTAGATCCAAGTGCGTTTGTCTTCTATAAGATGGAAGTCCTGCGAGATTCTGAATCAAAGATCAGACCTTTGTTTAGAGTTACCATGGATAGCGGAGAGCAGGTTTGTGAGGTCTCATTAACTTAAATCTGAAATTTCTTTGACTTTTTCATCTGCATCTTTTGTGTAGCTCTTATTTCTATTGTATATTCTTATTTTCTCTCTGTTCTTTTGGATTGATAATTTCAAATTTGTACTTTTATTGCTCATATACTTGCATGCATACTATCAAAATAGTGTTGATAAAGAATGCTTATCTATGGTGACTGCAATTAGGCTTGCCTATGGCTGCTCTTTGATTTGCAGATTATGATGTTGAAAGGGCATGACGTTTGGGGGTGGGGCATCTCTTACTGGCTCCACTAGGCAAGGACACAAAGGAATGATTGTTATGAATAAATGCTTTTCTCCTGTTGTTTTGTGAGGTGGGAATGATGGTGTTAGGAATATGACATGATAGTTTTAAATCGTCATGTCTCAGCTGTCACATGTGCATCTCCACATTTGCGCCTCATTCGAATACTGATACATGCTGGCCGAAACCATACATCTCAGTGGATATTTTGTTCAGTGATGAGAATATTTTGTTGATGTCGGTAGTGCATGAACATTTGCATGATACTCAACTATCTACTGGCATTTACGATGTAAATGGAAGGATACTTTTACGAGTCAACCTATTTTTGCATGTAGATGAGGCAACTTGTTTATATCATTTGGCTGGCAAGAGACTCACTTTTCAAGTCTGGTTAAATTTGAATGTTGAAATGTCGAGTTACTTTTTGAGGCCAAATCAGCAGCTGTTGTGAGGTATTTGATTTGTGCGGGAGTCTTCATGCATCTTAGATTTTGAAAGGTAGTTGACAAACCATCTCATTGATGATCACCCTGATGTGAGATTTCCTTTCTATAATGATAGGTTTATAAATGCACTGAATTAATATATGGAAGGTGAATGTTAAAATTTCTTGTTTAATGTTTGTAATTTTGGCTTGCATGACGATAACATGCTTGTTGAAGAAAGAAGCTTTATCATCGATGGACGTTCTCATGTGCACCATCCATAATTAGGCTAATTTAAAAAAAAAGGCAACTTTTTGCAAATAATAGATACTCCACTCCCACATTTCTATGTGTGACTCCAGTCAATGGCCCCATGGGATCCTTGGTGATCTAAACTGTTCCCTATTACTTCTAATTATGTTGACAGGAGAATTAGATATTGGAATCTGGTTTTTGCTTTATTTGGATGATGAATGCATGGCAATGTTACCATGCCATGAGTGTTTTCTGCTGAACAGCCTAAGACTTCTTTTGTTTGGGGGAGGAATGCTTTTATTGTGTGAAGTATTAATGCATAACAAGTTTACAATGTCATGGGTATTTTCTTTTGAATGGCCTTGGACTTTGTTGGGGGGAGGGGTGCTTTTTTATGGTGCAAAGTTCAGTCATAAGTTGTTTGTTAGGATTTGGTGGTGAAGTGGGTGTGGCAGAGGGTAAATAGTGTAAGAGTGCTCATCTTTTTTTGATGAGTTACCTCTCTCATTTAGTTGTGCTTGTCTTGTATTTCCATTTAGCTTCAGATCTTGGTTTGGGGTTTCCATTTTATGGCTTACATATCTGCAATTATGAGTTTGGTTTTTACTGAAGGGTCTAGTGATGATCTCTGAATGGTTAGGGTTTAGTGATGATAAGAAATATTTTTTTTACATCACAGTCCCTTTAGTAGGTCACCGTTGAGCTCTGTATTATGGGTAGCCCTTCTGAGAAACATCTCCTTGGTGAGAAATGGTTGGCAATTCTGTTTGGCATGAGCTAGTTTGAAGTTTTCCAACTAACATAAAGCATGCAATTGTCAAGGATAAGGTTAATTCTAGTCGTGTAAATTCTTGGAGATTGATTTTTGATATTTATGGCCACTTTCTAATTGGACTTACTTAAAGAATAATTTGTTCCAAGGTTTGTTTCAGGATGGTACTTCTGTAAGAGATCATCCTGTTACTGTGGCTTACCCTTGTTTCCAGCACATATTCATCGTGAATCTGGTCCTGTTTTGAGCGTCATTAAGATCAAGTAACATGTTTCTTAAACTTCCATTTCTGTATGATCCTTTGAGGAGATTGACAGGATTTAGCATTATTGTGACTATTTCATATCTTGCCGCATTGGGAAGACCTGATGAGATGTTAGTGAATCATGATTACAGCTTTCCTTTGTGCGTGAGGAGTAATGGGATTATTGAAGTTGAGGATTGTAATGTTTGCAAAATTTAAAAAAGTTTTTGTAGGATGAATACCATAATATATACAGTCTGAAAATTAACGTGGGGCAAATTTCTTTTTACACAATGGAAAAAGTTAATTATTAAAAGCATAAACGTAGTGTATGGTGAAGTTTCCATGTTTATGGATATAAAACATAAAGAGTCAAAGACAACTGAAAAAATGAAGGTTTCGATCTTGTTCCATTAGGAAACAAGCTGAATGACCTCCGTTATCTCCTTAAATTATGGCCATTATAAACAAACATCCAGCATTAACAAGTTCATTCTTCTGCAGCGGCAAATAGTTAGAGATGAAGGAAGAAAAGTAGGATGTGGAGAACATCTCTGTTTTTTTTTTTGGGGGGGGGAGAGGGGCATATAAAGATTATTATTTGGACAAACATTTGCTACCAAACAAAGGTGAGGTACCAGAGTTGTGCATTAGCTAATGAGATGATTATTTCTGAATTCATCGGTTAGCAACTTCGTTCTTGCCTGAAAATCTATGCGGAAGATTCGGAATTGAGCAAAGTTGAATTTCAGTCACAAACTTCAACTCAAGCATTGGTTAGCACGGCAATGTCTTTGATTCAAATAATTAACTTTCACTTGACCTTGGAACACTTCTGATGTTAAATAATTATGAGCCTTTGGTGAACAAGTCAGGCTTGCATCAAAAAATGATAGAGCTCTGATTGGTGTTCACGGGAAGCAGCGGAAGTAGGTTACAACTGCTGCAGTAAGATTTTGCTTGCATATGTTTTTTTAAATGGTTCTGGATGGGAAGTTTTTGAACGAGCTTGCTTGCTTGATGTTGGGCCCTTTTAGTCAAACTGCTGATTTTCATGTGATCTTGGGCTTTATGAGATATTGACATGATTCACTGGTGATCTTTACTTCTTTTGAAATTTTCTTGCCAATCTGGGTCATTTAGCAATTTAGATGATGCTACCATCTATAATCCTCAGATTGCAACTTTAATGCGTTTTGAAACTTGAAAAAAAGACTACCCCCTCAATGGTGCTGAGATGGAATTCTTACGAGGAAGCATTGTGCCTAAGTAAAATGCTCTATAGACAGTTAAAGTAAACGTGGATGCCCTTTGCATAACACAAGCAAGGCATCTCGCGCTGCCTTTCAGTACACGTACACAGAATAAAAGCAACACTTTATAATCGTCATAAATGTGTTGATTTCAAGATGGTTTTTACTTCCAAGATTTAACCATCCTTTTAATCAAATCCTGTTATCTGTTTCCGGATCTTGTGACTGCTATAATTGTATCAGTGAATATGTTTTTCTTTTTGTGCCCCTTTTTGTTCAGTTTAAAGGACCAACCCCTGAGACTTGCTGGAATAAAATTTTTAAGAGGATGAGGAAGATGCAAAACAGCAGCTCTTGGGCAGTAGATGGTGCAGAAGTGATCCATAAATCTGGTTCTGAGATGTTTGGTTTCACCAATCCTGAAGTTTTGACACTCATACAGGTTTGCTTTTACATGGTTTTGACTGTTGAAAATTTGTCTTCTTTTGGAGTGAGCTATTTCATATTGTTGCTATGTGCTCCATCTTCACTTTAGGGTACCTGTCTGCCTAATAATGCTAGTCCCCCTCTAGTATCTTGTTTTGCTATGCACATAAACTCTCTTTTTTGCCATTGGTTATTATAAGCGGCTTTAGATCCATGAATGTATTTGTGGGTAAATGCATTTATTATGTTTTATTTAGTATGCACTAAATTTTTCTTGTTTTGACTAAGGAACATATAATTAAGGTACCATGGATATTAAATACCACGGAGTAAAAGATGCGGCAAAAGTAATCTATTGTACATGTCACTTATAGTGTATCAAGATATCTGTGGCATATGCACAAAAACTAAATACCATCTTCATTATTGCTGGCCAAGCTTATCTTTGGGGGGTGGGGGAATTATCCGTATCTATTTTTGGTAACTCATTGAACTATATAAATATTTTGAGCAATTTGAGGTTCCTTAATAATAAACATTATACGAAGTCGTAAGGTACTCTTTTGAAATCCTTCATTTATGAGCTTCTCTCCCTGTTATTTTTTAAAAATAATTCTCTTAATGCCAAATGGCTAAGAAAAAAGTGAGTTGTTTATTTAGGGTACCGAAAGCTATCATGTAATCTGAACATGGTATTCTATTGATTTAGTTGAATGATTCAAACTACATGGAAGTTTTTTTTTAAACATAGAGATCGAGCATTTATTTGGTTTCAAAAGTCGTGAAAGAAACCAAATCTTGGTAAATTATCAATATGCATCAAGGATTCAAACTACTACATGGAGAAGTTTTTGACAAGATTCTGGGTATGTTTGTGAAAACATACATTCAAATAATCTTTTAATACAACTATTCGCTTTTTGAGTTTCTTAATTGGTTTCATATTTGCATTGTCTAAAATTGCTGAACCAACTGAACTTATGTTTTGACCTTGTCCATGGGAACAAGAAAGGGTTTGCTGGTGGGAGAATGGGTCTATAGATTTTCTTGTTCCCTTTAGATAAATTTGGTGAAAATTTGATGTGCTATACTTATAAGTGCTCTGTAGGGAATTTTCCTAAATTGTGCGGATTATGCTTCTTGTTGTGCAATAAAAGAAAATCAAATGAAACTAATAGTATAGGGACCTAATGCTTGAAACACACTATCCACAAAAAGAGTAAACGTTTATGAGTAGGAATAGAATAATGTAGAATGGTAACAAAGGAAAATTATCTTTGTTAGGAGTGAATGCAATCTGCCTAATTTATTATTGTTTTGATTATTTTCTTTTTATGTTTTTTAAAGAATAACTTATGAACATTTGAATTTATTTAATTGGTACAGTTTAGGATTGTTTTTGATAGATTTTTTGCTTTTTAGTATTAGATTATTTGGATAAAAGTGTTTTTTTGAAATAATTGAGATGTAATCTCAGCTTTCCAGTGGTGGAATATGGAATGAAATGTTGGAACATTTCTCCATTCCTGATTTGGGGAGGTTCCTCATCTTACTTCAGCGCTTAAAATTTAACATTCATGCATGATTCTGTTATCCTTTTGTTTTCTGCTTTAATACCTTGCCTGACAAAATGTCATTATATTGACAGGCTTTATCAAGTTCTAAAGTTTCCCCTGGATCCTCTGTGCACAGATCATTGTCTGAAAGATGCCAAAGAATGCCCAATTGTTATAGACCTGTTCGTATCAATTGGAAAGATCTTGATAGATGCAGTGTGTGCCACATGGATGAGGTGAATGAAAGAACCTTCATTTTCAACCACATCATATGTCCTGTTTAAAAGGAGTGTTATATAATTGTTGCTACTATTATCAATTTATCACTATATTTCCTTAAATATCTGCTTGTTCTTTTCATTTTGAGAATTAGGATTTTGTTCATCCTTCTTATTAGGTATCTTATACCTGTTGTATGGTTTATTTATTGAGGAACTTCCTTTGTGCATATTGTTCTCCTACTTTCTCTGACTTGCTTACAATCTTTTCTCTTGTAATTTACTGATTTGCTGTTTGATGTGCTCAGGAGTATGAAAACAATCTGTTCTTGCAGTGTGATAAATGCAGAATGATGGTAAGAAACTTCTACTCTCATCATCCCCTTTTTTTTTCCTCGACCTTTATGTTCTTTTCGTAGCCCCAGAATCTTTCTATTTTCAGTTCTTATGGAAGTGCCATAATTTATGACTCAATATATGAAGTCCTTATGAGTAAGGAGACAATGAAATTGGTGATGGTTCGAAAATTCCACCAAAACTGTGCGAGGAAGATGGAGAAAACACCTTTCCAATAAACGTAAAAGTACCAAGCAAATTGCATAGCTAATGAAAATTTCTTCCTTATAAACATTGTGGTTATGGCTGCTGTTCACTGGGACTTCTTTTGCTGGCTTCTCAGCCATTAGATTGTCAACTTCCTTGACCTTCTAGCACTAGGTAGACGTCAGCCCCATACATGGTCTTATGATTTAGCGGAGACGTGTTTTTAGTAAATAGTCACCCAGGCCCAGTCATGACCTCTTTATGTGCACTTCTCCCAAAATTATGGGTTTTGTTTTGGGCGAGTTCCTTATGGAGAGTGTCTTGTTCCCCTTAGTATTCTCTTTCTATCCACTTGTGTCAATTTTCGGTCTAGGTGCCTTTTCTTCAAGTTTTTTTTTTTTCAGGGAGTATGGAATGTGTTACATAAGAGTAGTAGCACTTGGTTCTCAAACATTTGCTCGTGATGTTTCTCTAACCTTCCTTACCTTGAAAATTTTGGGTCGCCTGGCATCCTTGAATAGATGACCATCTTTCGCCTAACATTGCCTCCATCCCTTTGGACCAAAGGGTAGTAATGGAATTTTCACCCATTGTCCATCGGCTACGCATGTTGGCCTGATCTTAGGCCTGGGCTCACCCTTAGTGTATGACCCTCGCAGAGGATCCAATAGGTTTTCAGGGGATTAGATTTTCACCATTTCATGCATAGCTGATGAAAACAGCTATGAACTGCGGAAGACTACATCATTTCATTGTACTATTGCCAGGTCAGATTTTATCCTGCGGGGTGGCTGGTTGAACACTCGAATCGGCCATCAATCCGGAGATCATGGATGAAGCCATCCGAGAGATCTTACTGCAGGAATATTAATGTCTTTTAGTTTCAGTGTCATTTCTGCAAAAAAAACTTACTGTTGCTTTTGTGCTAAATCCCATGATAGTTTTTCCTTTCCCTGTTAAATGTGTTCCAGAAGTGATTATGTTTTCTTAGGTTCATGCTAGATGCTACGGGGAAGAATCTGTTGATGGAGTACTTTGGTTATGCAATTTATGTCGACCTGGCCTGCACACGCCCACTCCGCCTTGTTGTCTTTGTCCAGTTGTAGGTAGGTATTATTGCAAAGATATTACTCAGGTATAAATGTTTTAATCATTTTAACATGTATTAACATCCTTTAGGTGGAGCTATGAAGCCTACAACTGATGGAAAATGGGCCCATCTGGCATGTGCTATATGGATACCGGGTTGGTTAGATACCATGTATATTTTGTTGTTCCATTCTTTTGATCCGTTATATTTAAACCAAGAAAATTTACCCAGAAACTTGCTTGTCTGATATCAAGAGGATGGAACCTATTGACGGGCTGAGTAGAATCAGCAAGGTACTTAATTGTATGATTTTTGTAATAGAAATGCCTTTTCACATCGTCCTTTCTGTAATAAGAATGCTCCATAGTGCATAATGTTGGAGCATTCCTTTTCTTCTGTAACTACATCTTTATCATGGTTTATTTAGGATCGCTGGAAGCTTTTATGCAGCATTTGTGGTGTTTCTTATGGTGCTTGTATCCAGGTAATCCTTTTGTTTTCCAAGCATACTTATTATCCTGTATGACTTCATGCCCTTGTCGAAGGATTTGGTTTCCTCTGTATTCCTTCTTGAACTGAATTGAATGTAGTTATTTTGTTGCTATTGCTTTTCTGAGCAAATTAAACTGGATGTTAATTGCTTCAATGATGAAAACCTTTTAGTTGGACTGGTGATGGTATTTTCTTCCCCAACAGTTTTTCTTTCTTTGTTTACAGTTTAATTTTTCTCGCTTGAGAAACAAACTTAAGACTCAATGGCCACCCAGAGAGGTGGGCGAATAGGTGTAAATGAAAACAAAGGCTAATACTTGTCATTTCAATCCATGTGAAGATACTGAGTTCCTAGATGATCATACCACATTCCATCAACATTCATGCTTAGTGATATAAAATGTGGAAAAGTAGAGAATACACGGTATGCTTTCTCTAACGCCTCTTTTACACCACTAACCTCTTCAATCCTTTTTGTGTATTCTTAAAGCTTTATACGGAGAACCACTATCAATTTCTTGCGGGACACCCTATTTGTTTTTTTTTTTTGTTTTTTTTGTTTTTCCAGTTTTAGACTCAACTTAAACATCAGCTCATAGGCTTCTTGTAGCCCATTATCATTTTCATCAGTTTCTTTCATGTCAACTCTTATATTGTTCCTTTCCGTGAGTTCTGATCACTACTGATGAAAGAGGTGAAGGCCATGTAGTTCACATGATCATCACCAGAGGTTATTCATTCTCATCTTCCTCACCCTCTGTCTGACATGGAATCATTTGTAGCTTTCCCTTTGGAACATTCATAGTTGGGACGCTCAAGTTCTAATATGGCCAAAAACGTTGACAATCGAAGCACTTGCCTTGTTATGACCTTTTAGAATTTGTCCTTGGACCTTTTCTTTTCTGGTTTACCTTTATTTTGGTCAATAGTGGTCCCTTTTGTCTTCTTTGATGATTTCTGTTGCTCTTGAAAAATTTGGTAAACCTTTTAGCAAATATTGCAACTTCCTCATCTAAGAATTCCTAATCAGACTCACTTTTGATTCTTCCTTCATAGGCTGCAAAGCAATGGATATGTTTTTCTTAACTTGAGGTACATATAGTTTATATGTCTGCAAAGATCCAACCAATTCTTTAATTTTAATGGCATCTCAATCCTTGCCTTTTCCTGTGGCCATAACCTTAGGTCTAAACTTCTTAGGAAGAGACCATAATACTGTTCTAACTATCCTCAACTCAGATATTCTCTCACCATGATATAATCTAGAGTTAGCAATGTCATTGAGTTTGGACATAGATTTATCAAAGCTTCCATTTTCTTTCATTTTGATTCCTCAGATCATGAGGGCAACATTTTTAGCTTTGGATTTTTTATAGTTTTGGTGGCCTCAATTGTGGCTGTGTGAATTTCTCAAATGCCCTTAGCTTTTTTCTTACATCGATAAATAGCAAGGAAAGAGCATTTATTGCTCGATTATCTTTGTTTGACTCTAGTTATTCGTCCTTGGATCTAGTTAAAGGATCTCTAATAATACTAATAACATTATTGATGGTGGTGGGTGCAGTCCAACTCTTGTCCATGCTCAACAAACATGCTAATCGATGTATATTATAGATACTTTCTTGTGGACTTTCCAATAAATACAGTTGCTCTCATCAAGGTAGAGAGAAATTGACAGGGATTGGCTCGAAGTCATCTAGACTAAAGTTGGTCAAGGATTGGATTGGGCTAATATTTTGATAACATGTGAGAAACTAGCGTTAAGATAACTGAACACCTAAATAAGGGTGAATAATAATGCAGAAACAAAAACTGATACTCAATTTCGATACACTTGAATATATTGAACTTCTAGATGATCATACCACATTCTATTAACATCCATTCTCAACAATATAAAGATAAAGTGCGGAAAAATAGAAAACACAATATATCGACGAAGGAAGAACTTGCAATGAACGTGTTTTAAAAAAAACCCTCTAGACTATTAGTTGTTAACTTAAAATTTATTGTGTGAGAAGAGTCAATTTATAGACCAGTAGTTTAGGTACACTAACCTCTAACCGACTAACACCGGACTCTTGACTGTGTATTGGTACTCCTCAAATTTGCAGAGCTATATCAATACCGACATCCTTGTGGTTTATTCTAGTGGATCTCTGTAGACGAACACTTGCAGTTCCAACAAAGACTATTCCACACACACACCACACCTGGAAATCTTCAAGATTGCAGTCTCTGTCAAGTGTTTGAGATTTACTATCATTCAGGAGCGCAATTAACAACGAAAGGAAATCTCTCATAAGTGTTTTGTTGTTTTCTATCAAAATTCACATTAGGCATCACAAGGGCTTCAAACAAAAAACTCCAAAATATTTGTCATTCTTCGTCTATAATTCTGATGGAGGTTGAGTCAGAATAAATTGACAACATATGATCAAAGCAGTTTCAGAATTGTGCGTAGGACTAATCGTTTCACTCAAGCAAAAATCTCAGGAACATTGAGTGAAACATCACCCCTTTCTCGACCCAAACTTCAAGCAAATTTCAAGCAAAACTCTTTGAACACATTTTGCTTGAGCCAAAAATTGAGTGATCTTCAGGTGAAACTCTTTGGTCCATTTTGCTCGACCCAAACGCTAAATTAACCTCATGTGAACTCTACTGCTGGCACTTCGCTCATGCCTAACAATGAGCAAACTTCGAACGGGATTATGCGGAAATATTTTGCCCAAACCAAACCTCAAGCAAAACCTCTTTTCAATTTATTCTCATTCCATGCAGTGATCAAACCTCTGGAAGAACTCTCTGGTCTTATCTTGCTAAAGCCAATCAACCAAGCATTGAGCAAAAATCAGATCTAGCCCCATGCCACGCTTTTAGTAAAAATTTCTCCCTCAAGTATCATGCTTGAGCCAATGACTCCATCTAGCTAAAGCTGGAGAGGACAATACTAAGGAAGAGACTTTTTGTGCAACATACTGTCACGGAATTCTCCAACACTAAACTGTCCCTACCATAGCTGATTTGGTGTATTTGTGGTGCTTAATTGGATCTCAAAAGTTCTTTTGGGCCCCTCCCCTGGTTATGCAAATTGGGTGTCTCTTGTTGAGGTGTTTAGTAATAAGTTCTCACCTAAGAAGAAAACTATGATATTTTGGGATGTGGGATTGTAGAATTACATTTAGCAAAAATATCTAATGTTCATGATCAGCAGGTCATTGATGGCCTGCAGAAAGTAGGATAGCAAGTGAGAAGGGTCTTCCTGGTGTATCTGACCTAACTGATGCAGTGAAATATTTAGTGGTTTGGGTCCCTCCTGGAGGAAAGATAAAGCCGGCATATGTCATTCTTCTTTTTTAATGTGAATAAGTCAAGAAGCTTTTAATGGATTGAAGAATGGACATCGTTCTTCATATTTGGTGCTTTGTCCTGTTTTCTGTTAGTGTTCTTCCATCTCAATGAATACAATACATCTGACAATTTGCACAATTTTTACAGTGTTCAAACAGTAACTGTCGTGTGGCATATCACCCGCTTTGTGCACGTGCTGCTGGTCTTTGCGTCGAGGTATTTATCTCTTCCTTTGGCATGTATTTGGTATCATGTATATCTACAGTTTGTTGGGTGCCTTTCTGTATCTTTATATGGCATTCTTCTTTCCAGCAGAGAATGAGGTTCACTTACCCCTAGTATTTCCTGTGTTGCACTTTCTTCTTTTATGCTTGCATAGCTTGAGGATGAAGACAGACTTCATCTCATGTCTGTAGATGATGATGAAGAAGAGCAGTGTATACGGTTACTTTCCTTCTGCAAAAAACATAGGCAGCCAACTCATGAGCGTGCAAATCTTGGTGAATGGTTTGGCCAAAATGCCTGTCCATCTTCCAGCTATGTTCTGCCTACCAATCCATCTGGCTGTGCTCGCTGTGGTATGTTTTCATATTCATGTTCCTTGATATATAGGATTTGTTAAAGCCCATTACTCTTTTTTTGGCTTTTAACTCTACTTCGTTCACAGAGATTTTTTTTTGGTCATTTTATGCAGCAAAAACTTAAATTTTCTATTATTTTGAGATGTGAATGATTTTATCTCTACATAGTGCATGAATTTTTGTTCCACAAGCACTTGCATACATTGTTTCTCTTATTTCCTGAGTTGGGTTGAGTATTTTTTTTTGATTCTATTGGAAACTGGTCACTTTTGTAATTTTCCTTTGCTATCATGGACAGAGCCGTATGATTATTTTGGCAGGAGGGGAAGGAAAGAACCGGAAGCCCTTGCAGCTTCATCTGCAAAGCGATTATTTGTAGAGAATAGGCCATATGTGCTTGGTGGTTACTGCCAACATGAACGTTTGATGCACATATCATCCGAAGATAATGTTCTCATGGGTTCTAAATTTTCTTTTAGACGTCAAGAAAATAGATCCTCCCTTCCTGATGCTCCTCAATGCACTTCAATGGCTGAGAAATATAAGCACATGAGGGAGACTTTCAGGAAAAGACTTGCATTTGGTAAGGATATATTTGCTTTTTACAGATTTTGAGCAAGAAAATTATTGATTTATTTTGGCTGGGCATTTCATTGGGTTGCTTGTTTATTTGCTTTGCAACCACCTGAAGTACATGTCAATTTCCAAGTCATATTATTATTTTCTTTTGCAATATTTCTTGCGTAAGAACAGGCTGTCCAAATCTCATTATCATTGTCTTTTACAATGATTCTTGCATAAGAATGGGCTTTAGGAGATTTGGGAATGAAATTTATTGATTGTTCTTCTTAGTGTTCTCCCCCTGGTCACAAAACTTATGCATCTTGATGCATGTCTATGAGGATTTAGCAAATTAAATACATCTTCATGATATTGGCCTGGTTATTTTTTTAATGAAAGAAGGAAACACACTACTCTTCTCATAAAAATAATGACCGGTACTATCACTAGGGAAAAGTGGAGAAGGCAAAATGAACACTACATCATCTAAATGCAACTATAATACCTATGAAAGTGGTATTTCTATTTATTTTCAGTGTTCATCTGTTTTTTTTTCTTTGTATTGCTAAGGGGCTTGCAATGAGTCGGTAGGGGGTGTGATGAAAACTAATTTTTGTATTTTTATTCATACTTATTTCTTGTTATGTTCTAGTAATTTTTATTTAAATTATGTAATTAAATTATATATTTTAATTATGCATGTTTTATTTCTCAAAGAAGAATTTTCGGAATAAAAATAAGCAACCACTGTATAGAAATTATGGTGAGGAAAACTCATTTGGTAGGGATATATTCTTCTGCAAACTATCATACTCAACTTCCTTCTTAAACCATTGTCGTTATATGAGCAATTGATGTTGCACAATATAGCATGGCCACAATTGATTAAACTCTGAAAATGACTGTACTGCTTGGATTCTATCTTGTGTATTCAGAGTCTTTGTTTTGTTATATTCTCTCTTTTTTTTTTTTGACTTGTAGTCTTTCAAATTTGAGTGTAATGAAGATTTCTATGTTGTCTATGAAATTATTGGTTCCTTAGGGAAATCAAGAATACATGGTTTTGGCATCTTTGCGAAGCAGCCACATAGAGCTGGAGATATGGTTGGCAAATTTTCTTCCTCATAAGTTCCCTTGGATCCTATATTGGTGCCTTAGTGCGAATGAGTAGCTTCTATCTGATCTAAAACCATCTACTAATTTATTATTTGCTTTAGGTCATTGAGTATACGGGTGAAATTGTAAGACCCTCTGTGGCTGATCGGAGAGAACATCTAATATATAACTCACTGGTGGTAAGTAAAATAAAATCTCTCTCCTTGCCCCTCCCCCATATTTTTATCTTCTTTTCTTTGGCAGCATAGTGAATTCACATGCTGCAACTTTTTATTCGTGTTTCAACGATGCAAATTTTGATACCTTGTTATGCTGTCATTTGCTCATGATTGAGATTGTAATTGTTCACACTGCTGGGCACTCATGATTGAGATTATAATTGTTTTTCCGATAATAATGCATAGTTTTTTCTCATTTGACTATGCTTTGTAGTTTTTAAATCCTTATTATATTAGTTGTCAGGTTCAAAATTCTTTACCCTCTTTAAGAGCTACTAAAATTCTTGGCCTTCTTTAAGAGCTACTGCAGCAATAGTTCATTGCTTTTTCCCCTGTTATTGTAGGTTGTCTTAATTTTTCTTTCTATTGTGTTTTTGTTAATATATTTTGGATATATTTTACAGAACTTCTGTCTCTTGCAGGGTGCTGGAACCTACATGTTTCGGGTAGATGATGAACGTGTCATTGATGCTACAAGGGCAGGAAGCATAGCTCATCTCATCAACCATTCTTGTGAAGTAATAGCATTTTATTTCTGCTTTTCGTTAAACAGTTTGCTGATTATATGAAGAAAAGTGATAAATAATTCAGTAGTTGCCTCAATGTGAATCCAAGATCATTATGGGACGATTGTCTTCTGCACATGACAAGCTATTGATTTACTATGTTGTTAAAATTGTTACACATCCTATCAATTACTAAAGTAAAAATTATGCTAGAATGGTAGGGGTAGGGTTTCATTGCTTGGATTGTCATTCTGAGCACGAGTTCAATTTGGAAAAATCAAGAATCCCTTCAAATCTTTGCTAAATCAGTTGATAGGATGAAGGGTTCCTATTTTGACCTGGTATGAAACCCCACTGTCAAGACAAACATGGCCAAATCACCATTTGGGAGGTGAACTCTAGGATATGGATAACCAATAAATCAAACCAAATCCTCCAAGTGATTACCGATAATAACAAATAAATTTAAGCCTTGTAAATAACAATGGTTACATGTGTATAGTCTTACTAAATTACCTCTCCATCTCGATACATAATATCATTCTGATGATGCCACATCTCAAAAGAGACCTGTACTTGTGTACTCTTCCACAACTCTTACTCAATTTTAACAGAAGCAGACCAGCATCACCCAGTCACAGTGTTGTCATGGCAATATGGTTTGAAGTGAAGATATGGGAAAAGGCTAATTCATTTTGCTATTCTTTAATACGATAATGTTGTCAGTATGCTTTCAAACTATGTAGTAGCCTGTAGTCTAGTTTGCCGTTGAATTTACTGACCTTGCAGATTTCATACTTTGTGCAGCCAAATTGTTATTCACGAGTTATAACTGTTAATGGGGATGAGCACATAATAATATTTGCCAAAAGAGATATTAAACAGTGGGAAGAACTGACATATGATTACAGGTTTCCCTCAGGGCTTACTTTGTATGCTTTTTTAAATATTCTACAGTTGCAACTCTAACTATATTTATTATACAGGTTCTTTTCAATAGATGAACGACTTCCTTGTTCTTGTGGCTTCCCAAGATGTCGGGGTGTAGTCAACGACACCGAATCTGAGGAGCAGGTTGCAAACTTGTATGTCTCTCTCAGTGAATTGAGGCTGGAGAAGTAAATAAGAGTGGTAAATGTTTCATTAATGTCCTTTGTTTTGCATTTTGTATCATTTTTTTAGTCAGTAAGCCTGTTTTGTTGAAAGGATCTAAGAAGGTACTAGCAGCCAAGGAACCAGCCAACCCCAGAAAAAACATGTCAGACTACTAGAACTTCCCTTCCCTTGAAGATGCCAGTAATTAGCCACCCTAACTGAGAAAACCAAGACATTTACAGGTGTCACCTTAAAAAAAACTCAAGTCATTTGCAGATAAACCGGAAAATAGCTAAGGTGACAAACAAATGGAATTGTTAGCCTTTTCTGTTTGATCAAAATCATTTTCATGCCCTTAACTGCTGTTTGATATTGCCTGCAACTACCTGTTGAACAACCATAATACTAAATGTTGATATCTAACAATGCTGAGCCTCATAAAATGAAGAATAATAACAGATCACATCTATAAATGAATTGTTGTCATTCTGCAACTATTTCGAAAAAGGCTTATGCTCAGCCTTACTGATTGAAGCAGCTTTACCAACCTTGTTTAGCACAACTGATTTTCCCACTTATTTTGCCTCCGATTATACATATTCATCTCTTAACTCTTTCTTTTTATCCAATTTCTCAATATTCGTCTCACTGCTTCTATTGACATCATTCTTAGCTATAATTTTAGCACCTGTTCTCCACATGCATTATTTCTTGATGCATTTCCTAAAAATTTAGTTGACAATATTACCTATTTGTTTCATTTGAAGCTACAATGCCACCTGACTGACTAGTGCATCTGACCACTTGTGAGAGGAAAGAGGAATGGGATGGGAGGAGACCCCGGGGGGGGGGTCAGTGTTGGAGGGTGTAGCCACTACATAGCTAGAGTACTCTCTATTAAAAAAAAAATACCAGTTTTTGGCTAACTTTGTTGAAATCAGACAAACATAATCAACTTCTAACTTAATCACGTATTGTTTATATCTATTTTCTTCAGGAGTGTACTTATGATTTGGAATACCTCTTTTGCTGATCCAGTGTTGGATTGTTCCACTATTTTTGGACTGACAGTTTGAGATTGGAAGTAGGAGAGGTTTGGACAAATTCAGATTACCCTGGTCCAAGAAATTTAAGTCTTCACATGTACATACAAGTGCCGTTGTGTGACTATGTCCTTGGTATCCCTCCCAGATCCCGATAGGTGGTATTTGAGTGGTTGGTTTGGTTTTTGCATAGATGGACCCCTTAAGTGGGGACTGGACGTGTGCAACCTTATTATTAGGAATGGAAATGGGGCAAAGTTTCCTTTACTATCTCTGCCCATTGAAATTGAGCCTGGTTATTAATGTGCTGGCAATGATAGGTATCTTGCTTAAACATATTTTTATATTTATAATTTTAAAAACTAATATAAACTATATTCTTTTATGTTATACATCTACATATATACTCAAAAAGGATAGCATAACATTGAGTAATACATAATATATATCAGAAGCTAACAAATTTTGACATTTGTATAAATTATAGTAGTTATATCAAAGTTTTTTTTATAGTAGAGAAAAAAAATGAGACAGGTTGGGGCTTGGTGGTGAAGAACAACCTAAAGCCATCCCTGCCTAATTATCTTTGACTGAACGGGAATTCCCCTTTGGGTTTGAGGTGGGGCTGATAAAACCCGATGGGGCAGGGTGATATATATTTTCATACTTATCAATTATGTTTATCTTTCTGTTTACTTTTTCTCTGCTTAGTGTTATTAGATTGTCTTAGTTTCCTTGTCTTAATAGTATACAACCACCCTTGTACCTTCCCCCAATAGATTATGGTTATGCGGTAAGTTAGTTGTTTTATAGACTATGGGAGCCTTTTTGGTTATCCAGTCTAGTGTTTAATTCCTGACAACCCTGATATTCCTGAAAGCATTTCTGCAATGGTAAGAGGAAGGATTGTTCTTAGTACAACCTTCCATGCCAATGTGAATACAAATGAGGGGACATATTAACATATAAAACATTCTTAAGCTTTCACATGGCAACATAATCTCTTGGGGTGTAGACTTTGTATGTAGTGTTTGACTTAGGACATGACATGGAAAGCTTTTATCTTTCATAGAGGGTTTACATTGCAAATTGCAATTCTAGACTTGGCACCTGATGCATGGTTCACAAGGTGTTAGGGTGGGGAAGGGAAGTGAAATCTTGTTACTGTCTGCTTTTTATGGAGTACCTAGACATGGTTACTTGGGCTATATGAGTGAAGCATGATGAGTAAGGACCATTAATCCATGTGAATGTTGTTGGTAATCTGTAGTTACTGAATTGATTGATCAAAACTTAGGGTTGAAGTTTTGTATAGTTACATACTATACAGTAGGCTTTAATTCCTTGTGCCACATGAATGCTAGGAAGTTTGCAATTAGTAGTAAAAGTCAAGTTGCATTTTTAAGTATTGTTCTCCTGGAGGTAATTCCACTTTTCTGCTTTTTCCTTTCTTGTTGGGTAATAAAATGAGACGTGAGACATTTCTCTCCCCGAGTGATAGTCACTACCTCCTCTTTCACCATGCTTGTAAGTATGCTACAAATTTGACGATGAGCCAAGAGACGAATTGTTTCAATGACCATTATAGAACATCATTTACTTAGGAAGTGATGACTTTATGCACATAGCTGGCTGGAATGCTTCTTAATTTTTATACGATAGTATCACAAATAATTGTCACAATCGAAGTTCTTATGTCATTCACTAAATTGAATCTCAAATTCGGGTCTTCAACTTTATTTTCATGGTGCCACAACTTCGTTGGTATGTTTTCCGCACCTCATATCTTTGCTATCAATTGATCACTATCATCAACACCTTTTACCCTGTCATAATCTTTGAGACTTGTCTTTGACTCACATTCTGCTTTGGCGTCTTCTAATTTGCATTTTAGCCCTGTATTTTACCCTTATAATACCTTGTGCTGTATTGATGACATCTCCTTATTCCTGTGCAATGGATGTTCCATTTTCTACTTGAACTTGCTGAGTTGGAAACTCCACGTCTAGTTTACTGATTGGATCTTTTTCCTCTTGTGCAGAAGATCCTGATCATTCATAGCTGCTCTACTGAGATTCTTCTTGTTGAAGATGGCACATTGCTTTGAACTCTCAGAATGCCTGGTTTTTAAGGCAAATACTGTAGATCTCTGGATTTTGATTTCAGAAATCTAAATTGTGGCACACAAACCAAGTGATTGAGCTTCTTGTATTCAAGCTGGTTCTTCTTTCTGGTCCAGTTATTGTTTCCAAAAAATGACCCAATAACTTTATCACATTAGATTATCAATGTTCAAGGAATTCCTTTACCTTCATTCTTTGTTCTTTTTCCCTCTTAATTTAATTACTTTTTAGGTGCATAATCAGTATTTTAGGTGAAATGGGGGAATGGGGGAGTTGGTATCAGATTGAACCCTGGCTTCTGATCTATGCAAGTTTGTATCCCACCACCGGCTACTCTTGAATCCCCACGTAATTGTTATATTCTCTTTAAGACAAGTTTTGACATTACTGTGGCTGGGTTTTGTACAGACAAGAAATTTATTTTAGAGCTTCCTAATATTTTTTTTTGTTTTTTTTTGGCCAGGGGAGCGGGTCTTCCTGGCATTCTTTTATCCTCTATGAAAGACTTGTGAAGGATTTCTTGGAATTATTCTCTGTCGGGTGAAAATATTGTGTGCCTTTTTGTGTGTAAGTGTGAGAAAAGAGGCAGGGATTTGGGATGGAGCATAGATATCTTGCATACACATTGTGATTTAGGGAATAAAAACCCATACTATTAGGGATTCCAGTTAGGAGAAATACTTATTGTATTTCTTTCTAATTTTTGAAGGGGATATAAATCAGCTTTTTTTCTTGACATTGTTGAATTCTTATCAACTGGATATATATATTTTAATTCCTTGTTGGATTCTGTAGAATACAAATAGCTATCTTGTTTAATGCAATTGAACAACACAGGCCTAGCCATAAACATGTCGATGCATTATTTTTCTTAAGCCACTGCCAACTACTTAGAAACTAGATTTTACAAATAAAACTTTGTGATGTGTTGTGTTGTGATTACTGGATCAATTCGTTGTTCTGCCCTATAAGACCTTTTCCCATAGACCTGACTGGTTAAGCATTTAAATCAGTTGATATTGTGGAATTCGCTTAGAAAAAGCTTCTACCTGTATTATGTTGGTTGAAGAATACAGCATTCCTTCAGAGTAGATTTTAAATATATCGGGAATCAGGATTAAACAGATGACATTTGGATTAGTGAGGATAATGCAGGAGCTAATTGCATATATTGCTGCTATGCCTCTTGTTATCTACCGTGTATCTGCTACTTAGATATCAATTTTCGTTGATAGGTGTATTGGTGACTTGCACCCTTGCAACATCCCCCAGATTACATTAAGCATAACATAAACTTGTTTCTTTTGGGGGTAACCCTGACCTTGTGTTATTTAACAAAGCATCAGACTCTTCTTAAGCTTCATTGAACTCCTAGATTGCCATTGGATACGGATATCAACCTTCTATCGTTTTAAGCAATTATGATTATAATCAATATCTAGGATACATGAGTAGGTAGATGACATGATATAGATGACGGACATGTTAATTCCTGAAGTAGGACACTGGACAGGTTGATTATAGAAAAAGATGATAGGAGATATACAGATTGTGATGGGAATAAAAATTAAATGCTACAGCAGCCTATCTTTGAATCCCACCGTGTGGGGTCAACTATATCAACCTTTTTTTATCTATTCCTCTGTGTTTATGGTAACATCCACCTGACAATTGAATCATATTCATCAACTGTTTTATTTCCGTCTTATTTTGTAGTCATCTGAACCGTTATCCTTGCATCTTGCATTCGTGTATCTGAATTTTTGGGGTCAATATGATAGCAAATAGGCTACTTCCATGATTCTCACCAATTACTTTGATGCTTTATAGAGGGCCCTGACCATTGTGAAGTGTCACTGCTCGTAATAACAACTTAAGTTGTTACGAAAGTATAAGCATAATGTTATCTAGATCAAGGTCACGGAAATTGTTTGTGTTTCTATTTTTGTTTTTATTCTGAGTAACAGGGTTGTGTTGTTTAGGTGTTTGGTAGCATAGAGTTTGTTTGATCATTTTTGAGAAATTATATCAGAATGTGCTTAGGATTCCTTTTGAGCAGTGGGTCACCCCTATAACACTTTGTCAGCAGAAAATAGTTTTTGAGAAATAGTTGTTTAGGTCGTGAAGGTTTTCAGAGATATTAAACTATGAGCTTGGTGGAGTTTAAGTTGACTTACAGTAGGGAATCAAAAAAGTTGGACAAAGTACTAAATGGGCTAGAATCTAAGAAGCATGTAAACTCTCTTGGCACTAAGGTGTCAATATCTGAACACTTACTGGATATTGGTGCACTCCCGATGCCTCAGCACCGTGTTCACTTTTTATTTTATTTTATTTTTAAATTTTAACACGTTTGGATATGTTTGGGAAATTGGGACACGTTTTTGTTGGGATCATTGTGTATATCTTTTGTATTTTTTTGTAATTACGAAGTGTAAAGTGGTAAAATTAAAATGCAGATCTTAATTGATATATATATATTGTCATGTTAAGTTTTATCTTATTTTTTAAAGTTATATTGTGATTATTATTTTACTTCAATAGTTTGTTGAAAATATTATAACATAACTCATTTTGTTCAATTGCACACTTTCCTATGAATTTTTGAAAATAGATAAGAAATATTCATATTTATTGTTAATTTCATATAAACTAGAGTTGTTTATTAATTAGAAAAATAATAAACTAACATTGTAAGTGTATCCCCATTGTGTTCTATCTTTACTTCTATGAAAGAAAAGTATGGCGGTGTCATATCGCATTGTGTCTGTATCTCGTATTAGTATTAGTGTCTGTACTTCTTAGGCTAGAATAGAACGTGTACAGTAATGGAGAATATGTTTTTCGTTTTTTCTTTTTGTATTTTGTAAGTACTCCCTCCACCCCTTTTGTTTTCTTGGCTTGTCTTCCTGTGGCTGTTGTTCGGGCTAGGTTATGTTTTGGGCTCATTTTTTTATGATCGGTGGACATTATGAGATTGAGAGATATTATGATCAGAAGTAAATCAATCCTAAGAAAGTTGTGTGGTTTGGATAACTTTCGCTAGAAGTTGCTGCAACTTCTCCACAAAGTTGGTGGGTGCTGTTTTGTAACATCACTTTGCCGGCTTAGAAAAATTGCTATAGATTTGCCATAAGTTGGAAGTTGGGGGGAGTCAAATCATACTACTTTTGGAATTTTTTTTTGTTTTTTTCAGGTTCTAAGATACAAATCACAAGTAGGCCAAAGTCTGCCTTCATAGACTTTTTCTTTGGTTGTAGCATAATTTAAATAAATTTACCAGGTAACCAATCGCTATTTGGCTTCTCAGCACAGCCAGTGTACAACCCAAGCATGTCAATGGCAGAGACCCAACACAACCCATGTTAGCGTGTATCAATTATGATAAATATCTTAGCTTAATTTGTTCGATTAAAACAACAGCATAGCAGAAAAAGATGATGAAGCTAAGTTTGTATAATGAATATTAGTGCTTTACTGCATATACTCCTTAATAGGCATATTAGGAAATAATAGGACAATTCATGTCTTGTACTTAGTATGATTAAGTAACTCAATTTAATGTAATCAACTTTATTCTTCACATAGGATTCGATCTTTCTTCTATCTGATAGGTCACATGTAGAAGTCTCTCTCTATAGGTGTGCGGCTAGCTTTTTCTGCATTGTGCACTACCAAAATCGTTTTTCGGTAAAGAAGGTTATCATTGAAAAGGGAAGAAAGAATGTACATAATCATTGGATCTGGAGTTGAGCTTGAATAAAAACACACTACTCCAAGCCCCAACAAGATGCTGGCTAGGGGTATCACAATTCACGGTAGGTCAAAGTTGCAAGCTTGTTCCGGACGGAAGTTGCGATAGTAGCTTCACATTTCGGTGAGGTTGCTTGAAACATCTCGAATCACATTTTTTCCAAACATAGAAACAATTATACATAATGTAATTCTATGAGCAATGGCCTTCATGTTCCCCCTCCATCTATTTGCTTCCCAAAGAGTGCACCGATGCCAATCTTTATATGACCAGCTGGCCCCTTCTTTGATACACAAGTGTTTCCACGCATTATTCATAAAACTATGCTTGGAGAAAAGGTAGTTACGAGATTCAACTCTATTTTTTCACTAGATACGTAGTGATGAATGATTGACAGAATGCGCAGTTCGATCCATGGTATTGAGCCTCTTGATTTTAGCAAGCCAAAGGATAAAGCATTTGATGGGAAAAAGCATTAAGGCACCAAACAAGATTCGACCGCCAAACTTTAGGTGGTTACCTTTGAAAATCTCTCCATGTCGACTCATAAACACTGAAATGTGCACCTTGACACACTTATGTACTGTTATTCTGTAGTTGTTTATTTTAATTTACTTGTTTAATGTTGTTATTTTATTTAGTAGGTCCAAAAATTACAATTGTTGGAAAAATGGGTTAAAGCTTGCAAATGGGACAAATGTTGAAAATGGGCAAAGGAACACACTCGACCGGCCAATATATTTGCTTTTCTTAATTTTTCAGTCAATTGTACACGCAAAAAAAAGAAAAAAAGAAAAAAAAAAGTGTTAATAATGCAAAATATTTCAGTAAGGAGCTAGCCAAATGAATCTGAAGGTGATATTTTTTGTCCTTAATTATTCCAATCAAACAAAATATATGAGGCAGGACATCAAGCAAATAAGGAGGGTGGCCATCACAAGAAAAGCAACGAAGATATTTTTCCATCTTTAAGGGTTCAAGCAAATCAAATTAATCAAGGATGAAAACAAATTTGGAAAAGGAAAAAAAATTCATATATCTCCTCTTATTTTAAGGAGGTTCAATGAAGCCGATGGGTTGGAGCTTGGGTAGTGATTTTTTAGTTTTAGGCGTAGCAGTACTGTCCTTAGTTTTAATAATTTTTTTCTTTTTATCAGCTAGTTGTAAGCCTTTAATTCGAGACTTTATTTTTCTCATAGTTCTATTTAAATTCGTGTAATCACATCACCTTTAATATGATTCAAAGAATGTTATTGTTAATGAAAGTTTTGCTGCTCAGTAATTTGGTAAGTTTATTGTTACTGCAATTTATTTATTTTCTTGAAATTTAAAATTACATTTTTATTATTACACTCATTTCTTTTTCATGTTCTTATTTCTCGTCTAGTTTAGCCATTGTCTTAGTGTTGCGTTCTGGATCCGCGGGGTCCAATCGGATCCGTGGTTTCCATGCAACACAAGTGTTTGAGATGTTGGATGCGAGAGAGAGATCAAGACCAGGATTTTTACGTGAAAAACTTTTTCGTGAAAGAGGAAGAAAAACCACGAGGCTCTGGGCCTTTAGAAATGCTTCACTATTTGGGTTGAAGTCTTTACAGA
>JAOVVI020000817.1:0-27916 GCA_028571085.2 Nepenthes alata | reverse complement strand
GGTGTTGGTCGATTAAGACAGTAGGATGGTGGCCATGGAAGTCAAAATCCGCTAAGGAGTGTGTAACAACTCACTTGCCAAATTAACAAGCCCCAAAAATCGATGGTGCTTAAGCATGTGACCTACACCCAGCCGTCGAGGAAAGTGCTAGGCCCTGATGAGTAGGAGGGTGCGCTGGTCATTGCAAAACCTGTGGCGCGAGCCAGGGCAGAGCGGCCGTCAGTGTAGATCTTGGTGGTAGTAGCAAATATTCAAATGAGAACTTTGAAAGCCAAAGATGGAAAAGGTTCCATGTGAATGGCGATTGCACATGGGTTGGTCGATCCTAAGAGATGGGAGAATCCCATCCGACAGTGCGCTAGCACGAGCTTTGAAAGGGAATCGAGTTAAAATTCTTGAACCGGGACGCAGCGGTTGACGGCAATGTTAGGGAGTTTAGAGACGTTGGTGGGGTCCTTGGGAAGAGTTTTGTTTTCTATTTAATAGCCTTCCCACATTGGATACGGCTCAGCTAGAGGAAGGGTCCAGCAGCTGGAAGAGCACCGCACGTCGCATGATATCCAGTACACCCCCGATGGCCCGTCAAAATTTCAAGGACCGAGCGCCGACCACACCCGATCGTACTCATAACTACATCAGGTCTCCAAGGTGAACAACCTCCTATTGATGGAACAATGTTGGCAAGGGAAGTCGGGAAAATTGATTCGTAACTTCGGGAAAAGGATTAGCTCATATGGCTGGGCATGGGGGTCAAAGTCCCAAACCCATCGGCTATCGGTTGATTGCTCGAGCTGACTCTACGGCGAGAGCGGATTATCGTGTGCCGGCTAGGGGACGGACTAGGAATGGCTCCCTCAAGGGCCTTCCCTAGGCGTCAAACAACTGACACAGAACTGGTACGGACGTGGGAATCTGACTGTTTAATTAAAACAAAGTATTGCAATGGTCCCTGAGGATGCTAACGAAATGTGATTTCTACCCAGTGCTATGAATGTCAAAGTGAAGAAATTAAACCAAGTGTGGGTATACGGCAGGAGTAATTATGACTCTGCTAAGGTACACAAATGCCTCGTCATTAATTACTGACGTGCATGAATAAATTAACAAGATTCCCACTGTCCCTGTCTACTAATTAGTGAAACCACAGCCAAGGGAACGGGCTTGGCAGAATTAGCAAGAAAGTAGACCCTATTAAGCTTGACTCTAGTCCAACTTTGTGAAATGACTTGAGAGGTGTAGAATAAGTGGGTGCCCTCAGGCAAAACTAAAATACCACGACTTTTAATGTTATTTTACTTACTCCGTGAGTCGGAGGTGGGGCATGGCCCCTCTTTTTTGACAGAAGGCTAACCCAGTGTGCTGATCTGAGTAGAGGACATTTTCAGGTGGGGAGTTTGGCTAGGGTGGCACATCTATTAAAAGATAACGTAGGTGTCCTATGATGAGCTCAACGAGAACAAAAATCTCATGTGGAATAGAATGGTAAAAGCTCATTTGATTCTTCTTTTTAGTACGAATATGAACTGTGAAAGCATGTCCTAATTATTCTTTAAACCTTTAGAATTTGAAGTTACAAACGTCAGAAAAGTTACGATTGGGATAACTGGTTTGTCACAGCCAAGAATTCATAGTGTCCTTGCTTTTTGATCCTTCGATGTCGGCTCTTCCTATCATTGTGAAGAAAAATTCATCAAGTGTTGGATTGTTCACCCACCAATAGGGAATGTGAGCTAGGTTTAGACCATTGTGAGATAGGTTAGTTTTCCCATACTGATGATAGTGTGGCGATGGTAATTCAGCCTAGTACGAGAGGAACTGTTCATTCCCACAATTGGTCTTCATACTTGGTTGAAAAGCAAGTAGAATGAAGCTACCGTGTGCTAGATTATGACTAAATGCCTCTAAGTTATAAGTAACACATGCGCTTGCCACTCATTTGTTTACCCGCAGTAGGGCCCTAGCCCCCAAGGGCACATATCATTGGCCAAGCCCCCGCGGCAGATGTACCGCGGCAGCCACCTGGAAGTATAATTTCCACCAAGAGGTAAGTTGAATCCTTTACAGATGACTTAAATATGTGACGGGGTATTGTAAGTGGCAGAGTGGCCTTGCTGCCATGATCCACTGAGATTCTACCCTACGTCACTCCGATTCATCCCGCCGCCACAGCTATCCACCCCACTTTGCATTACTCTCAAGATGATCTTGCGAAAACTAATGACTTTTCAAGGAAAGATAATCAAAATGGAACAGAACGGAGCACCATCGACCATGTCCATAACTTTTAAGGGCATGTCCCTACCGCACCCCAACAATAATCCAATTCGACCATGTCATGCAACTACCACAGCAGTGTCATGTGTCGAGCAGTGCCCGTGACACAATCTTCTTTGCCCCGCAGTGTGCCCCACTGAAGCCCTACATCACATAACTATTTTGACCCACCGATGCCCTTGTCGTGACCAATAGCGTCCATGTTGCTTGTTGTGCTCTACTAGCTCCCTTGTCGCACCCAGTAGTGCTGGTGTCATGCCACAGGAATGTCCTTATCGAGGCAGTGTCACACCCAGCAGCTCCCTTGTCATGCCCATCAGCTCCCTTGTTGCTCCCAAAAGTGCTTAAATCGCTTGTCATGGTCCAATAGCTCCCTTGTCATGCCCAACAGTGCTGGTGTCATGCCGATGTCGCACCCAGCATCTCCCTTGTCGCACCTAGCATCACTGTTGTAATGCTCGTGCTGGACCCTTGTTGCTTGTTGTGCTCCTATAGCTCTCTTATCATGCCCAATAGTGTTGGTGTCGTGCCGGTATCGCACCCCAGGAACACCCTTGTTGTGTCAGTGTCGTGCCCAGCAACTCCTTTGCTGTGCCAAGCAATGCTGGTGTCACACTCGTGTTGGTCCCTTATAGCTCCCAACAGTGCCCATGTCACTTGTCATGCTCTAGCAGCTCCCTTCTTGTGCCCAACAGTGCTCCCAGGAATGTCCTTGTCATGCCGGTGTCACACCCAATATCTCCCTTATCATGCCAAGCGGTGCTGGTGTCGAACCATTGTTGGTCCCTTGTCACTTTGAGTAGTGCCCACATCACTTGTCATGCTCCAACAACTCCCTTATTGTGCCCAGCAGTGCTGGTGTCACACCGGTGTCTTGCCCAACATCTCCCTTATCGTGCCCAACAACACTTGTGTCGTGCCCGTGCCAATCCCTTGTCGCTTTTCATGGTCTAGCATCTTTCTTGTCACGCTGAGCAATGGTTGTCGCGCCCATGTCATGTCCCATGAATACCCTTGTTGAGCTGAGCTTACACCCAGCAGCTCCCTTGTCACGCCCAGTAGTGCTGGTGTCGCGCCAGTATCGTTCCCTTGTCGCTCCCCGTAGTGCCCACGTCGCTTGTCGTGCTCCAATAGCTCCCTTGTCACGCCCAACCATGCTCCCAGGAACACACCCTTGTCACGCCAAGCAGTGCTCCCACGAACGCCCTTGTCACACCTAGTAGCTCCCTTGTTGCGCCCAACAATGCTGGTGTCATTCCCCTGCTATTCTCTTATCTCTCATAGTAGTGCCTGCATCACGCTTTTCGTGCTCCAATAGCTCCCACATCATGCCCAGTAGGCTTGTGTCGTGCAAGTGTTGCGCCCCAGCAATGTCGTTGTCATGACCAGTAGCGCCTGTGTCGCTCCCTAGTAACGCCCTTATCGCTCCCAACAGCTCCCCAGCGCACCCCAGCAGTGCCCTTGTCATGCCCAGCGCATCCCTACGGTGCCTATGTCATCGCCAGCAGTGACCGAGTCGATCCAGCTCCACCCATGTCACTCCCTTGTGGCACCCAGCAGCTTCCTTGCCATGCCCAATAGCGTCCTTGTCGCACCTTCTGACACCTGTGTTGCACCTAAGCAATGTCCCTATCACTCAGGGCACGCTCTAGCAGTTCTCCTATCACGCCCAATAGTGCCCTTGTTGCCCCTATGTCATGCCCAGTAGTGCCTTGGTCGCTCCCCAGCACAACCCGTGTAGCGCCCAGTAACTCCCCAATACACCCCACTAATGCTCTTGTCGAGCCCTACGTGCCCCATCCGATCCCTTACCGCCCAATAGCTACCTTGTCGCACCCGTGCTGCTCCATTGTCGCACCTCAGCAGTGTCCTTGCCTTGCCTAGCAATGCTGGTGTCTCACCTGTGTAGCAATAATACCAGTACCTTGTCACAACCAGTAGCCCATGTCACTTGTTGCATTCAATGTGCCCCAGTAGCTCCCTTGTCGCGTCCCATCAGTGCCCTTATTGCACCCAACAGCACCGGTGTCATGCTCGGTTGTCACGGCTGAGTAACGCGCCTGTTATGCCCCAGCAATAGCCTTGTCGCACCCCATCAATGCCCTTATTGCTCCCAGTAGTGCTTGTGTCGCACCCATGCTGCTCCCTTGTTGCGTCCCATCAATGCCCTTGTTGTGCCAAATAGTGCAGGTGTCATGCCCGTGAAACTCGCTTGTCGTGGCAGAGTAGCGCCCCTGTCGAGCCCCAGCAACAACCTTGTCATGCCCTATCAGTGCCCTTGTCATGTTTAGCAGTGCCGATGTCGCACCATGCCACTCCCGTGTCACAGCACAACAGTAACCTTATCACACCCCATCAGTGCCCTTGTCGTGCCCATGTTGCTTTCTTGTCGTGGCCCAACAGCGCCCTTGTCGCATCCCAATAATAACCTCGTTGCATCGAGCAACACTTGGGTCACTCCCCAGCACAACCAATGTCATGCCCAGCAGCACCTAGGCCACTCTCCGGCAAAACCAATATCTTTCCTAGCACCTCCCATATCATGCGCAGTGCGTCCCAGCAGCACCCAATAGCACTTGGGTCGGTTCCTAGCACCACAAGTGTCACACCTAGTAGTTCCCCAGCACACTCCAGCACCTCCCATGTAGCACCCAACGCATCTACGAAGTGCTCGTGTCGAACCCAGCAATGCCTGGGATGCTCCCCAGCTCACCATAGCACTGCCCTTGTCACTTCCTGTGCACCCCAACCATGCCAAGCATCTCCCTTGTTGAGCCCGACAGTGCCCAAGTCATGCCAGGGTCGTTCCCCAGCACCGCCAATGTCTTTCCCAGCGTGCCCTCACAATGCCCTTGTCGCGCCTGGGTCGACACAGAGGCTTTTCAAAGCCTTGTCGTATCGATCATCTCGGCTAGCCATTCCTAACGTCATGGCATGTCTTTGGTGATACTTCCTCAGCCTTGGATTTTGCCCCCTATCGGCACGGCCCAAATTTATGGGGTATCACGTGACCTCATCATGACATGTCTCTCCAATGCACGTGGTCTCGGGGTAGGCATCTTCTGTGAATGCCTTCCGCATTTGTTTGTAGATATCATCCCAATAATCTTGCTCTCATCTCTCTATGCATGCTTTGAATAGGAAAACACCACTTTTCCTAGTGAATATGGATTTTTGCACATTTTTTGCTCTCAATAATTGAACTTACGACCCATTCTTGAACTCATCATGAAGCCAATACATCAAAATTTTTTCCACAATTTATGCTAAGTTTTGAAAAAAAAGCTCATAATTCGGACAAATCTTCACATAGTTATTAATTTTAAAAGTTGCATGATGTTTGCGAAATTATTAAAATATCCCCCGGTAGTAAAAAAATTCGAGACTTGGTTTTAAACTACTCCTAATTTTTATCTTTCTAACAAAAAAATGAACTAAAAATGTTACTGACAAAAACAAAAAATCTCATTGTGAAAGTTGGGGGTTCTAATATTTACTCCTACCATGGCAAAAAAGGCCCAGAAGCCTCTATATGGGGGAGCTCCTTAACTGCTGGGGCGTGTCAACCCTGCCACCGACACATGTCACCAACGCACGCTGTGCATGGTGCTATGTGTTCCATGTTGCTCATACGTGTTCCGCAACGCTATGATTTCACGGCCTAGGTTTCCATGCACTTGGTGTATAATGCTCGTACGCTTTGTTTGTCCCACCTATCATTGCTTTGCTGAAGGTGCATGTCAGCATGCCATGTATCGCGCTACGTGTCCCATGTTGTTCCTACGTGTTTTGATACACCATGATTTTGTTGCCCGTGTTCACATCCAGTGCATATCGGTTGCGTGCTCAGGTTGTCCCGACTATCAATGTCTTACTACATGTGCACGTCGGCATGCCTTGCATGGTGCTGCATGTGCCATGTTGTTCATATGTTGTTTTCCAAGCCATGATTTCATGTCCCGGGCTTCCATGCATTCGGTGCATGTTAGTCTCGGGTTATCCCATCTATCGGTGTTTTGCTACAGGTGTAAGTCGGCAGGGCATGCATGGTGCTGTGTGTGTCGTGTTGTTCATACGTACTTTGCCACACAATGATTTCATAGCATGTGTTCAATGCATTTGGTGCATATTGGTCGTATGCTTGGGTTGTCACATCTATTGGTGCTCATAAGGGAACTTGGCAAGCTGATTCCGTTGATGCTATAATTCGCATGAGGATCGACTGTCGGGGCTCGAATAAGCATACATGATGGCGTGTGAGCAGTGGTGGGCCTGTGTCGGGTCTCAAAGAGCTTTGTGCCTTGGTTAATGTGTGGTTTCCTTTGTCGCATACCCACTTGAAGGAATTTATCTTGTTGGGAAGTTGCCTTCTACTCATTGTCCCATGGGCTGTCAGATATACGATTCGTAAGCCTTATTGTCCCCCCATGTCGCGCTTTTTACACAACTAAGGTGGGCGATGGGCTTTAGCGTGTTCTCTTGGATGCAGAAGATTGAGATACAGGTTATGTGCGAGAAGTGTTATCAGTCCGATCGCTATAGACACAAATGACAGTCAAACACTCGTTGACATCTTGATCGGTGTTTAAATCGGTCGGCAAGGCTTATGGTTGTCAGCATAAAAGAAGGAATGCTACCTGGTTGATCCCACCAGTAGTCATATGCTTGCCTCAAAGATTAAGCCATGCATGTGTAAGTATAAACTAATTCACATGGTAGAACTGCGAATTGCTCATTAAATCAGTTATAGTTTGTTTGATAGTTCCTGCTACTCAGATAACCGTAGTAATTCTAGAGCTAATACGTGCAACAAACCCCGACTTCGGGAAGGAATGCCTTTATTAGATAAAAGGTCGATGCGGGTTTAACTCGTGGCTCTGATGATTCATGATAACTCGACGGATTGCATATCTTTGACGCTAGCAATGCATCAGTCAAATTTTTTCCCTATCAACTTTCGATGGTAGGATAGTGGCCTACCATGGTTGTGATGGGTGATGGAGAATTAAGGTTCAATTTCAAAGAGGGAGCCTGAGAAATGGCTACCACATCCAAGAAAGGCAGCAGGCGCACAACTACCCAATCCTAATAAGGGGAGGTAGTGATAGTAAATAACAATACCTGGCTCATTGGGTCTCGTAATTGGAAGGAGTACAATCAAAATCCCTTAACAAAAATCCATTGGAGGGCAAGTCTGGTGCCAGTAGCCATGGCAATTCAAGATCCAATAGCGTATATTTAAGTTGTTGCTCTTAAAAATCTCGTATAAATCTCAGCTTAATATGAAGTTTATGTCAAGATCAGACTCCATTAGTTTATATTTTTTCTTATTTGTTGGTTTAGTTTCATATTGATATCAGAGCTTCGTAATTTTATATTATGTTGTGCTGTGAAAATTAATATGTTACGATTAACAGTTACAATCACCTAATATCTAATATCTGACAATTTTATTTTTATGTTATTTAGTTTTCTATATTTTATTTATTCTCTGAGCCTTGGAAGACTCTGTCATCGCCGCTCTTGCAATTTTATATTTATGCTATTTAGTTCTTACACTTTATTTATTATTTTTTTATTCTAACCCTTGGATAGCTGTGCCACCGCCGTTCTGTTATTTTTATATTTCTACACTTTAATTTTCTATTCTTTAATTTTTGTTGCTGAGGGACAGCACACTCGCAAAAAGCACTTCAGTTTTCAGCAATTATAAATTTATTGCTTAATATTTCATATGTTCTAGTTCACTTGAGGGTCGTACAACAGCCGTTATGGCCGCTCTAATCATCCTTGAATTAACATTTTAATTTTTCTTTAATATTTTTATAGTTACGAAATTATTTTCGCGTAGAAAATTAACTCCCTGTGGATACAATACAGGACTACCGGTAAAACTATACCGAACCCTCAAATACTTGCAAGGTTAAAAATACCATATCTATTAAGGTTCGGTCAAATTTTTGGCGCCGTTGCCGGGGTGTTTGTATTTTTCTACAATTACTAATGCCATAACCTACCACTAAAAAAAATTAAAATTGAAAAAAATGTTGATTTAAAAATAAAAAAATAAAAAAACAAGTAAATTCAAAAAAAAAATTCTTTTGTGTCATAGGAAGCAAGAATAGTAGAAGAAGGGGGTATTAACTCTAATCTCCTAAGGATACAAGAAAGTAAATTTCAGACGCTTCATGATTATTTACATCCGCCAAGACATAGTACTCCATCTTGTATTATGTTACCTTTGCATCAGCAGAATTTCAACTTAAAACCTGGGATGATTTAACTGTTGTCTCAATTTCATGGAATGAATTCTGAAAATCACGATCAACATATAAAGGACTTTAAAGAGGTTTGTGGCACCTTTGTAGATAACACTTGTTCTGAGGACACAATTCGCTTAAAATTATTTCTATTTTCTCTTAAAGATAAAGCTAAAATGTGATGAAATGCTCTTAAACCAAGATCAATTTTCACATAGATAGAAATGCAAAAAGAATTTTTTAAAAAATATTTCCCCACACATCGGACTCAAGCTTTGCAAAAACAAATTATGAGTTTCTCTCAGAAACCCAATGAAACATTCTATCAGTGCTGGGAGAGATACAGGGATTTACTCAATGCTTTCCCACATCACGGATTCAAGATATGGCGTATTATTAGTTTCTTTTATGAATCTTGAACTCCTCAAATGCATTAGTTTGTTGAAATGATGTACAATGGGGAATTCTTCAATAAGGATCCCAATGAAGCCTATGAATATTTTATGAGTCTAGCAGAAATTGCTCAAACTTGGGATTCAACTTGTCCACCTAATTGTGAACCAAAGTCTTTTAATGAGTCCAATGGAAAATTTTATTTAAACGATTCAGATGACATCAATGCTAGACTTTCCGCTATCACAAGAAAATCGGAAGCATTAGAAACAAATAAAGTTCACCTTGTATATAATGAAAGGTCTGCCATTTGTTGTGTCTGTGATAGTCTGTCACACAAGTCTGAGGATTGTCCTACCTTGCTTGTTCTTACAGAAACCCTACAATAGCTAGCGAATGTAATATCAAATTTTAAAAAACCATTTCAGGGTCCTACTCAAGGAGGTATTCTATTTTCAGAAATTTACAACCTATGGTGGAGGAATCACCCAAATTTTAGTTGGAAAAATGAGGGACCCTCCGCCCCTACAAAATTTTAGGGCCCACCACTTCCACCACCACAACTCACTTATAAACCTCCACACAAGAGAACACTTGAGGACACATTACAACATTTCATGCAGCAACAAAGTGGAGTGAATGCACAACAAGTGAATATCAATACTTAGCACGCTAGAACATTGATGCCATTCATAATAGTATTACTCAATTTACTCAAACTTTGAGTATTCAGGAAAAAGTTAAATTCCCAGCACAACCTAGACCTAACCCTCAAACCCAACTTCAAATGGGGGAGGCTTTAAATGGCAAGCTGAATAATGAACAAATCCAAGCCATTTCCACACTTAAGAGTAGGTCTAAATTTGCAAAAAACATAACTCATGAAAATCCTAGAGATTATGAAGTCCAAGTAGATTGCAAAAAGACATTGTCAGACAAAAATAATGAGGTGGAATCTAGTGACAAATTTCTGAAACATAATGAGAAAGAAAGGGAATACATACCGAATCTATCATTTCCTCATCGGCTTAAAAAACCCAAGAACTAAATGTTAAGCTCTAAAATTTATAAGGTTTGTAAGGAAGTTAAGATTAATATTCCCATTCTTGATGCTATTAAACATATTCCTTCATATGCTAACTTTTTAAAGGATTTGTGCATATTGAAAAGCAGATTAAATGTCAAGGAAAGAGTCTTTTTGATGGAACAGGTAAGTTCTATCCTTCAACTTAAGACACCACCCAAGTACAAAGATCTAGGGAGTCTCACAATTTCATGTATCATTGGTAATCATCGAGTTGAGAAAGTACTGCTTGACTTGGAGGCTAGTGTCAATCTCTTACCATATACAGTCTATCAGCAACTAGATTTGGGGGAGCTCAAACCCACAGGAATCACACTCCAATTAGTTGATAGATCTGTCAAAATCCCTAAGGGGGTGGAGAAAGATGTCTTAGTCCAAGTAGACCAGTTCTACTTCCCAATCGACTTTGTAGTTTTAGAAACTCAAGCTATTGTCATCCCTATTGCTCATATACTAGTCAAACTTGAGAGATCATTTCTTGCAACTTCTAATGCATTAATTAATTGTAGAAACTGTCTCCTGAAATTATCTTTTGAAAACATGACTGTTAAAATGAATGCTTTTAATCTAAAACAACCAATTGAGCATGATGACATAAGGGATATTGATTTTGTTGATACTCTGATTGAAAGACATATTGATGAAAATCCCTTGGAAATGTCCCTTTGTTATGAGTTAATGGAAATAATTGATTTTGAAGATGAGGAAGAATGTGATGAGATAATTCAACATAGGATGGAATCAATATTGATAGCAGGCTACTGGTCCCCATCTTTTGATCCGTTAGAGCCTTTTACTTCCAAGTTTGAGACAGCATCACTGAAAGCACCTAAACCTGAGCGGAAACCTTTACCATAATTTTTAAAATATGCATTCTTAGGTGAGGATGAAGCATATCCATTTGTGATTTCATCTACCCTCACTACAGATCAGGAGAGTCAGTTGTTAAAAGTGCTCAATAGACACAAGCATGCCATTGGTTGGTCTATAGTTGATCTTCTGGAGGCATTAGTCCCTTGCTTTGCACACTTTGAATTTATCTTCAAGAAAATGTAAAACCAGTGAGTCAAATGCAATGAAGGCCCAATATGAAGGAGATAGTGAAAGGAGAAGTGTTGAAATTGCTTGATACTGGAATCATTTATCCTTTCTCCGATTCAAAATGGGTTAGTCCGACACAAGTCGTCCCTAAAAAGCATGGAGTGACTGTCATAAAAAATGAAAAAAATGAACTTGTGCCAACTAGAATTCATACTGGATGGCATATCTACATCGATTATCAAAAACTAAATGTAGTAACTAGGAAGGACCATTTTCCACTCCCATTCCTTGATCAAGTTGTGGAAAGAGTGGCAGGGAAGGCTTTTTATTATTTTCTTGATGGGTATTTAGGATATAATCAGATAAAGATAGCCCTAGATGATCAAGGGAGGACCACGTTCACTTGTCCCTTTGGTACATTTGCATACAAACGAATGCCATTTGGACTATGTAATGCTCCAGTAACATTTCAAAGATGTATGATGAACATATTTAGTAACATGGTTGAGCAATTTCTTGAGATCTTCATGGATGACTTCTCAGTCTATGAAGATACCTTTGAGATGTGTCTAAAGCACCTAGAAAAAGTTTTGGAACAGTGTGAAGAAAACAATCTTGTTCTAAATTGGGAAAAATGTCAGTTCATGGTCACTCAGGGTATAGTGTTGGGACATGTTGTCTCTTCTAAAGGAATTGAAGTGGATAAAGAAAAAGTTGAATTAATAAAAAATCTTCCAATCCCAAAAACAGTCAGAGACATTTGTTCATTTTTAGGACATGCAGGATTTTACAGGTGTTTTATTCAATCTTTTAGCACAATTGCTCGACCCCTTTGTCGTTTGTTATCGCATGATGTTCCTTTTGAGTAGACGCCGGAGTGTCAAAATTCTTTTGATAAGCTTAAAGAATCTTTGACCATTGCACCCATCATGCAAGCACTTGATTGGTCATTACCTTTTGAACTCATGTGCGACGCTTGTGATTACGCGGTGGGGGCCGTGTTAGGCCAACGAAAAGATAGGAGACCCCATGTCCTATACTATGCGAGCAGGACCCTCACTGATGCACAAATCAATTACACCACTACTGAAAAGAAGCTTCATGCTATAGTTTTTGCACTTGATGAATTTAGATCATATTTGATTGGCTCACTTGTTATAATCTATACTGATCATGCATCTTTGAAGTACTTGTTAACCAAAAAAGATGCAAAACCTCGATTGATCAGATGGATCCTTTTTCTCCAAAAATTTTGTTTGGAAATTCAGGATAAGAAGGGAGCAGAAAATGTTGTAGCAGATTATTTATCTAGACTTACTCCTGAGGACCAATTGAAGGATGACCACCCCATAAATGAGTATTTTCCTGATGAACACTTGCTCCTTCTAAATTCTTCTAACCTAAGTCAGTCGCCCTGGTATGCAGATATTGCAAATTATTTGGCAACAGGTAAAATTTTGGATAATTGGCACTAGGCAGATAGGCAAAAAAATTTTCAAAAATGTGAGAACATACTTCTGGTATGAGCCATAGTTGTTTAAGTATTGTACGGATCAGATTGTTTGTTGTTGTATTCCGGATAATGAAATTCATAATATCATTGGCTATTGTCACTCCTTGGAATGTGGTGGTCACTTTTCGTCATGAAAACTACTACAAAGATTTTACAGTGCGGATTTTATTGGCCAGCCATGTTTAAAGATGTTCATATTTATTACACTACCTGTGATTGATATCAGAGATTAGGAAGCCTCACTAGAAAAAACATGGTGCCACTATCCCCTGTTCTTATCTTAGAAATTTTTGATTGTTGGGGGATTGGTTTTATGGGACCATTTCCTAATTCTTTAGGATACAAATACATTTTGTTCGCAGTAGACTATGTGTCCAAATGGGTTGAGGCCATCTCTATGCATAACAATGATCACCGAACAGTGATAAAATTTCTTAAAGAGAATATTTTATCCCGATTCAGTATGCCATGTGCGATCATTAGTGATGGGGGTAAACATTTTTGTGACAAACTGTTCACAACTTTAATGAACAAATATGGCATTGTACATAAAATAGCCACCCCTATCATCCTCAAACTAGTGGACAAGTAGAATTGGCTAATAGATAGATAAAGTAAATTCTAGAAAAGATTGTTAATCCTAATCGAAAAGATTTGTCTTTAAAGCTTATTGACGCATTATGGGCTTACCGCACAGCTTACAAGACAATTTTGGGAATGTCACCTTACAGGCTAGTCTATGGAAAGCCATGCCATCTCCCGGTTGAAATGGAACATAAAGCTCATTGGGCTATCAAACAATTTAATGAAAATATTGATGATGTCGGGATTCACAGGAAGTTACAATTGTGTGAGCTTGAAGAGCTTTTTGAAAATGCTAAAATTGCCGAATCTTAAATGAAAAATTTACATGACAAACACATAACTCGAAAGGCATTTCATCTTGGACTGAAAGTTTTATTATACAACTCACGCTTGCATTTGTTCCCAGGGAAACTAATGTCACAATGGACAGGACATTATACCATAATTGCCATTTCAGAGCACGGTGCTATTGAAATTTAAAATTCTAATGATGGTAACCGTTTTAAAGTCAACAGGCACCAGTTGAAACCTTTCTTCAAGCCCTTCAACTACAATAGGGAATCCATCAATTTGGAAGATCCTCCACCATTAGAATGAAAAAAAATAAAATTTAGTTTATTATTTTTCCTTTCGTACAGTTTTGTTTTGTTTTTTATTGCTTAATGATCATTTTTGAAGGAAGGCATATGAAATTGATGAATTCTGGTTGGTTTTCATTAGACGCTCTAAGCTGATCATTAGTTGATGCCTGTGTATTCCAACTTATTATACTTCCCTTTGCTTTCAGTTATGGGTTTGATGATACTTGAAGTGCACAAGTGTATTCCTTTCTTCTCAACCTTTTTTTATGACAAAAAAAATTAAAAAAATCATCATGGGTAATCTTATAAACTATGTCTTGAATACTAATTTTGTGATTAATGAGATTTGAACAATGACCTTTTACATTTTATGATTGAGTCATTTGATGATATTATTTTGAGAGTACTTAATGCATATAAATTTTATCTTTACCTATTTTGTCTAAATATCATGTATCATCTTAATATAGTGTAGACTTAACAACCATGTCAGTCTTTGAGCCATTCTTTAATTGAGAGGGTATTTGATGCATGATTTCATGAACATTATCGGTTCTACAAAAGTTGACAATTTCATTTTATTCTTGGAAAATAATCGTTGGTAAATCAGAATTACTAAATTTATACAAATGGGTTATTGCTATTCACTATGACGATGACTTTCATGGCACATTTTTTACTTCTTGAGCCTAAGCCTATTTTGTTCTTTATTCAATTACCACTTGGAACAAATTTGAGCCTATTATATCCAAACTTTAAGTTTATAATTATGTTTTATTTGGTTTACCCACATTTAAAAATTGACCAAGACATATTAAATATTTATCCTACCCAAATGCCTTATGATACAAAAACATTTGAGGGAGTTGGATAAGGAAGATATGAAAAAAATGAGGGGTGATGTTTATATTAGAAGGAGTGGATACGTTTTTGTTATCTAAGGTATTTCTTTGAAAAATCCTTATCAATTTTTTGTAACTACAAACCCTTAATCCCATTACAACCGGCGAAGACCTAAAAGGACCATGGTGAACATAACTCATAAACATAAATTATTATTGTTCTTATTTACATTATCAATTTTTTTCTAAATTGCGTCCTCCAATATAAGAGTTGCATGATTTGATTGTTCCATCACACTTACTCTTACTTAAGCAATTCTTGAGTGCAGCCTATGAGTTCTATTTTTTGTCATGAGTGCATACCAGTTAAGATTGAGCACCCTCCTCGTACCACTACTCCACTCCCGCCTTTCCTCGGGCGGCCATCAGGCAACCGCATTCACATTTTGGCACCTCCCCGGCGCTCAAGTGACCATCGAGCACCGGTGCCTTTCCTCGTCCCTCTTTGTCTGATTTGTTTATTTTGCTTCGGTAACAAATTTTTTCACTATATTTAAGCCTAAATATGATTTTCATCCACATAATTATTCCATAATTTTCACATTTTGGGATCGGGATCTCACACTCTCCCCCACTTACAAAAATTTCATCCTCAAAATTTAACGATCCTCAAATTTCATAGTTGAGAGACCTTCTTAACGTCTCCAGATCATTTCCAGATTAATGCGACTATCCTAAAAGAACCTTTATTTTCCATATTGTTCTGAATCTTTAGTACTTGATTTGTTTCATACCCATCTAGGTTTTTCAAATCTGCTAGCAAATTCCAATTCATTAACTATTTTTCCAATTTGGTTCTAAACCTCTAACAAGCAAAATGCCTTATCTCTTGTTAGAAGAACCTCTAATTTTGAGCATTTCCTCTAAACATTACCTTAAATCTTATTATATACATAGATTCATTACTCTTCCACTGTGTGCTCTAATTAATCATTTAGCTTCGAATTGTTTGATTACAGCTTGTCGTCACTATCACAACCTCGCATTTCAATTCTTTTACCGAGCTCAGTCAAAATCCCAACATAAATTTAAAATTACAATTAGACTACAAAAGCCGGATCGTTTACAGTCTTATCTATTTGTTGGTATGTCCTCAAATTGACATTTCCAAGAAACACATATTCCCTATTCTGGGACACCCAATTAATGTGATAGTCTTAATTATTCTGATATCAAGATATTCGTACCATGAAAATAATTTCTATAGAACCTCATACCACATTAAAGCAGAAAACCATAATTATATTATCACTAAGGATTTGGCATAATATTTGATCATTACCCAAGATCTCAGGATTCTAACACTTAACTCTCTCAAATTTAAATGTCTAAATACTAAGTAGCCTCAGATCTTATTGGTGTACCGATAAGCCAATGGATTAAATGTAATGGCCCAGATCCTAAAATATTGAGAATCCCCAACATTGAGTCAAAATAATCATGGAGTGAGGGAAATCGAGGTTTAGGAAAATGAGATAAGGATAGTAATCCGGTCAACAAGTGTTGACCGAAAAGCGTAAGGAAAGAAGTAATCCGGTAAAACGTAAAAGGAAGGAAGGAATGACGGGAAAGATGAAAGTAATCGGGTCAACGCCAGTTGACCGAAAATGTTAAAGGTATGTAAAATTTGGTCAATGCAAGTTGACCGGAATGTGTATGAAGGAGAAACCTAAATCCGGTGGACCACTGACCATCAATGGAGCTTTTAGGTACTAAAAGACCGGGTAACTTTTGCACCGGTCCTGACCATTCTAGATGAATCAAGAGGACTGATTGTCTATTGTGATGCCTCAAAGATTGGGTTGGGCTTTGTTTTATGCAGCACGGAAGGGTAGTTTCCTATGGGTTGTGACAGTTGAAGGATCATGAAAGGAATTACCCAACTAACAATCTGAAATTGGCTACTGTAGTGTTTGCACTGAAAATCTAGAGATATTGCCTGTATGGTGAGAGATTCTTGGTCTATTCCGATCATAAAAGTTTAAAGTATTTATTCTCCCAAAAGGAACTAAACATGCGGCAGCAAAGGTGGATTGAGTTTCTGAAGGATCATGACTGTGAAATCCTGTAGGAACCAGGTAAGGCCAATGTAGACGCCGATGCACTAAGTCGGCAACCAGGTATTTTGGCAAGGTTGCAAGTTAAGAAAATGGAGATGTGGGACTATCTAGTGTACTATCACGTCCCACGATTTGTTCAAGAAAAGCAAATGATTTTAGCATACCTTGAAGTCCAGCCAGAGTTGATAGATGAGGTTAAGGGAGGCCGGGCAAATGACTCTTTCCTTGTGAATATCATGAGTGATCTTAACAGAGATTCCTTAAGTGATTTTCATGTTAAGCCGGATGGAGCATTAAGGTTTAGGGATCGATTATGTGTGCTAGACAACAAGGAATTGAGCCAGAAAATTTTTAGGGAAGCCCATAGATCCCGGTATACAATCCACCCAGGAGTCAATAAGATGTATCAGGACTTAAAGAAAATATTCTGGTGGAGGAATATGAAAAGGGATATCGTAGCTTACGTAGAAAAATGGCTTGTGTGCTAACAAGTAAATGCAAAAAGGAGGAAACCATCCGGGTTGTTGCAACCAATGCCACTTCCAGGCCGGAAATGGGAAGATATTGCCATGGACTTCGTGACCGGCCTACCAAGGACGCCAAGAAAACAAGATGTTGTTTGGGTTATAGTTGAACTGTTGACAAAGTCAGCCCATTTTCTAGCAATCCGGATGACTTACTCCCCTGATAAACTAGCTCAGTTTTATGTAAACGGGGACGTCAGGCTTCATGGTGTGCCTGCCACTATTGTATCAGATCGAGACCCTCGCTATGTTTCAAGGTTCTAGAAGAGTTTACATAAAGAATTGGGAATAAAATTCAAATTTAGTACCGCTTATCATCCGCAAACCGACGGCCAGTCAAACCGGACGATTTAGATCCTCGAGGATATATTAAGGGCCTCGGTCTTAGAGATGAAATGAACTTCAGATAATTTCTTAGCCTTGGAAGAATTTGCATATAATAACAGTTATCAGGCCAGCATAGGCATGGATCCTTTTGAGGCCTTGTATCGAAGGAGATGTAGATCACTGATTCACTGGGAGGAGCCCAGAGAAAAAAGAATTTTGGGTCCACAAATTGTTAAGGAGATGACGAAAAAGATAAAGTTAGTGCATGAGAATCTAAGGGTAGCCCGCAGCAGACAAAAGAGCTATGCAGACCGGAGGAGATCTGCGTTGGAATTTGACGAAGGCAATTTTATATTCCTAAAAGTATCGACATCTAAGGGGACGCATAGATTTGGGGTAAAAGGAAAGCAGAAGTAACGATTTATTGGCCCTTTTGAGGTTTTAAAACGGATCGGTGAAGTGGCCTACAGGCTTGCACTACCACCAAGCTTGGAAGAAGTACATGACGTGTTTCATGCATCAGTGCTTCAAAAATATGTCTATGATCCTACTCATGTGATTGAGTTTGAGCCTTTAGCAGTTGACAAAGACTTATCCTACGTAGAGGAACCGATGTAGATTTTTGAACGAAGAGAAAAAAAGATATGTGCCAAATCAATCTCCTTAATAAAGGTACTCTGGAAAAATCACTCACCTGAAGAAGCAACTTGGGAACGAGAGGAAGAGATTCGGAACAAGTATCCCTGTTTGTTTCCTTGAGGTTAGTAACTTCGTTTAAAATTTCGAGTATAAAATTCCTATAAGTGGGGGAGATTGTAATGGCCCAGATCCTAAAACATCAAAAATTCCTGAGGTCGAGTCAAAATAATCAAGGAGTGAGGGAAATCGAGGGCTAGGAAAATGAGATAAGGATAGTAATCCGGTCAACAAGTGTTGACCGGAAAGTGTGTGGAAAGAAGTAATCCGGTCAACAGACGTTAACCGAAAAACGTAAAAGGAAGGAAGGAATGACGGGAAAGAGGAAAGAAATCCGATCAATGCCAGTTGACCGAAAATTTTAAAGGTAAGTAAAATCTAGCCAACGCAAGTTGACCGGAATGGGTATGAAGGAGAAACCTAAATCCGATCAAGGCTAGTTGACCGAAATTAATAAGGAAACCCTTACGAAATGTGGAGTTAGAAATAGCCTACTCCGAACCACCCCGAGTGTTGTCATGGCCTAACGACGGCTGCCAGACCCAAGGGCATATAAATAAGAACTAGAGATTGTGAGGAAGAGGTTCTCAACAGAGTTTTCTAGTAAAGGAGGACCAAAAGTTCTGGGCGAAGTAAAAGAAATCAAGGCAATAGTACTCACCTTTGTTCTAAGTTCATGATTTAATGCATGTGTACTCACCCCTTTTTAAGTTCACGTTTGCAACACAAGTAGATCTGATTTTTTATGAACTATGTTACAATATGAATGATGTTTTTTCTCATCGATTGATTTAAGGAAGAATCTCTATTATTCATGATGTTCGATTTTGTTATGCTTGAAGTATGGTTATTTGTCGATTTGCATGAACTTCGATAATTGCTTGTTTAAAGAAAAGACTTCCGACCCTTGAGAAAATACCTCCGGCTTTGTTAAAAGAAAGGCATTCGGCATTTGTTCCATGAAAAATTGAAATCGGCCTTAAGAACATTTATTTCAAAATCGGCATTTGTTCCATGAATAATTGAAATCAGCTTTAAGAACCTGCATTTTGAAATCGGCATTTGTCCCATGAAAGGTGAAATCGGCTTTAAGAACATGTATTTCAAAATCGAAATTTGTCCGTGGAAATTGAAATCGGCCTTAGAGCATGTTTGAAATCAGAATTTCTCCCATAAATCGGAAAACTGACTTTTGAGAAAAAGACATCCGGCTTTAAGGAAAAGAACTCCAGCTTTTCATGAAAGATCTTCGACTTTAAGATGATTAAAGGAAAGGCTACATGGACTTCAAGTGTTGAAGTTAAAGAACAAAGGCTATAAGAACAAGGAAAAATGTATGTAATCCGGACAGCAAGTGGAATTCTATGACTTTCGACTTTTGAACTATGATGGATGGCCATTGAAAGTCATGAACTAAGAACCGAGTTTCCATTAAACTTGCTATTAAACATGGATGAAAGATATTGGAGTGACACTCGAGGACTGCCCTTGGGCCACGGGGGAACACCAGAGTGGCACAAGGCTTTTGAAATACGGCCCCGTATGCTGGGTGAAAGGCATTACCGCCCGACTTGGGGTGTATAATGAGAGGATACGGCCTTAGGTTGTGGGGTAGCACACAACCCTTTCTCGATGTTGTCTGCTCCCGTCTGGTCCCTAAAGATGATAAGAATTTCGAATGGTTTTATGAGTTTTTCCAAGACATGATAATAAGAATAAGAACAAGAAAATTCTGAACTAAAGAAGAAACAATATGGTGATTTTTGTATGGTAAATTTATGATATGAACCCTTACGTTGATACGATTATATGTATTTTTATGTTTTCTACATGTGAGTATCTTGCTGGGCTTTGTAGCTCACTCTTGCTATTTTTCAGATGATGTGAAGCTTATGGAGGATGAAATTGAGTAGAGTCATATGAAGTAATTAGACAGCATAGCTGGCAAGAGCTGATCAGTGAAGGAATTACTGTATTTCTTTTGATGTTTTGAGAAGGATTTCGAAGACAGTTCCGCTGTAAAAGAAATTATGGATGTTAGCATATTTCCATAATTTCTTTACGGATGAATGAAATTGATATTTCTAGTAGCATCTCATGTCATGTCAAGGTCTTCATGACCGACCAACCTTATTGTTGGCCGGCCATGTGCGAAATTAAAACCTGAATGCCAGCTTAAGTAGTTCGGCCTTAAGTGATCCTATGTATAAGTGAAAGGTATATGCATATAAAAGAAAAGATAAATTTTTATGTCCACCTAGATAATATCAATTGTTTATATGATGCAAGGAATAGGTTTGACGACGGCCTTATGTGGTGGAATATGGCCGGTCTGCCACTATTGGTATCAGAGAGGAGAACTGAGATGCTTTAGGTTCGATCTGAATCAATATGGAAACTTAAGACAGGATTATTAAGGCTAGAAAGGGGTTAGCTTTACTTCTGCTTAAGATGGAGTACTTTGTGATAGCCAACCTTTGCTAGTAGACTGACCAAAACATTCTTTTCAGAAATCAAAGTCATTTCCGAAGTCATGTCTAATAGATGAAGACGAGACATCCAGATTAACAACTCTCCGGACCCAGAGATAAGGTACTTGAACCTGCTAGATAGGATGGCGGATGTCATAGAAGCCTTGGTTCCACCAACTCCGGTGACCGCCCCAATTCTTGTTCATCAGGAGAGGTCGGTCTACGATCGCTTCACCAATGAGCGAGTTCTTGAATTCTCAGGAGAACCCAACACATTGAAGGCAGACACCTGGATCCAACGACTAAAGAAGGTGTTCACGGTGATTAAGTGTCCTGCTGGAGATAAGGTTCTGTTTGCCACCCATAAACTTACGGGAGAGGCCCACCACTGGTGGGAATTGCAGAAGAGAGTTTTTGAGGTGTGAGACAGTGATATTACTTGGAAAATATTTGAAGCAGCATTCTTTTAGAAATACTTCCCTGCTAACCTTCGCAGAGAGAAGGAAGATGAATTCCTTCGCTTTAGGCAAGGCTCTCGCACTGTGGCCGAGTATGATGCAAAGTTTGGAGAACTCTCCCACTATGCTCCTTATGTGGTGGAAGACCTAGAGAGAAAGGCTAGAAGGTTCTTTCAAGCATTAAGAGACGATATTAGTAGCCATCTCTCAACTTTTAAATTTGCCACGTACGGAAAGGTGCTAGAAAGGGCTGTCATCTATGAGAAGGAGCTGGAGAGAGGGGCATTTTTCAGGAAGAGGAGTTTTAGTCATGCTTCAAGTGCCAGTGCTAGTGGAGGACCTTCTAAGAAGGCAAAATTGTTGAGGTCCAGTGGGGAGCAGGACCAATCGGTACAGACTTCCTGAGCATCCAGCAATACATGTGATCATTACAGAAAATCGCATGAAAGGAAGTCGTGCTATAAGAAGCTTGGAGTCTGCTATAACTGTGGCCTGGGTGGACACATGATTAAGAACTGCCCATTCGCCAAGCAAGGCCCAGAATTTAAGTCCCCCATTCCAGCTAAGGTGTTCGTCATTTCTGCGAAGGAAGATGAAACCTCTACTGAGGTAGTGGAAGGTACACTTTCTATCTGTGGCAATTCTAGTCATGTACTCTTTGACTAAGGATCCACCCACTCGTTTGACTCCCATGATTTTGCGAAATATATTATGACCCTCCCCAAGTTCTTGCCCGTCCATTGATGGTCGCCTCGCCCACAGGGTCGTCTGTAATTTTAAATATTATGTATTTGGAGAGTCTGGTTGAGTCGAATGGATTTGTGATGCCTGTTAACCTAGTTTTACGAGAAATGAAGGACATTGATGCAATCCTGGGAATGGACTGGTTGGCAAGACATCATGCCCGTATCGATTGTTTCCGAAAAAGAGTGGAGTACGCCATTCCTGGAAACAAGCCCTTATGTATTCAGGGAGTCTTGCGTAAGGAAGCATCTTGCTTCATTTTGGCCCTCCATGCCTGGCACATGATTGGTAATGGGTTCCAAGCTTACCTAGCCTTCGCTAGTGTGACTGAGGGTCAAGGAACTCTGTCCAAAGAGATTCCTATGGTATGTGAGTTCGAAGACCTATTCCCTGATAAATTACTTGGGCTGCAACCCAGGCGAGAGATAGAATTTTGAATAGATTTGGTGCCAGGATCAGCGCTAATATCTAAAGCGCCATATAGAATGGCGCCGGCTGAACTTAAGGAGTTAAAATAGCAACTACAGGAGTTGTTAGATAAGGGTTTCATCCGGCCGAGTGTGTTGCCATGGGGTGGACTAGTCCTGTTTGTAAGAAAGAAGGACGGGACTTTGAGGTTATGCGTGGATTATCGGGAACTAAACAAAATTACCACTAAGAACAAATATCCTTTACCAAGGATTAACGACCTCCTTGACTAGTTACAAGGAGCTTGGGTATTCTCAAAGATCGACCTTAGATCCGGATACCATCAGCTTTGAATCACTATGAGTTTGTAGTGATGTCATTTGGGTTAACTAATGCTCCAGCCGTATTTATGGACTTGATGAACCGAGTTTTTCAATCCTATTTGGACAAATTTGTGATAGTCTTTACTGATGACATCCTTGTTTATTTGAAGAGTTATGAGGACCACGAGGACCATTTAAGGACTACACTCCTGATCCTTAGGGAACACTAGTTGTTCGCAAAATTGAATAAGTTGAAATTTTGGTTAGAGGAAGTGGGATTTCTTGGACACATCATTTCCAAAGAAGGGATTTCCGTTGACCCAAAGAAGGTGGAGGCAATGGTGAAATGGAACCGGCCTACCTCTGTGACCAAGGTACGGAGCTTCCTAGGCTTGGCCGGATATTACAGAAGGTTTGTGGAAAACTTCTCCCAAATCACCTTGCCACTCACACATCTAACAAAGAAAGTGGCTAATTTTGAGTGGACCGATGACCGTGAAGGGAGCTTTCAGGTACTGAAAGACCAGCTAACTTCTGCACCAGTCCTGACCATTCCAGATGAATCAGGAGGACTGATTGTCTATTGTGATGCCTCAAAGATTGGGTTGGGTTGTGTTTTAATGCAGCACGGAAGGGTAGTTGCCTATGGGTCGTGACAATTGAAGGATCATGAAAGGAATTACCCAACTCATGATCTGGAATTGGCTGCAGTAGCGTTTGTACTGAAAATCTGGAGACATTACCTGTATGGTGAGAGATTCTTGGTCTATTCCGATCATAAAAGTTTAAAGTATTTATTCTCTCAAAAGGAACTGAATATGCGGCAGCGAAGGTGGATTGAGTTTCTGAAGGATTATGACTATGAAATCCTATACGAGCCAGGTAAGGCCAATGTAGTCGCCGATGCACTAAGTCGGCAACCAGGTATTTTGACAAGGATGCAAGTCAAGAAAATAGAGATGTTGGACTTTCTTGTGTACTTTGACATCCAACGATATGTTCAAGGAAAGCAAATGATTTTAGCATACCGTCAAGTCTAGCCAGAGGTGATAGATGAGGTTAAGGGAGGGCAGACGAATGACTCTTTTCTTGTGAATATCATGAGTGATCTGAACAGAGATTCCCGAAGTGATTTTCATGTTAAGCTGGATGGAGCATTAAGGTTTAAGGATTGATTATTTGTGCTAGAAAACAAGGAATTGAAATAGAAAATTTTTAAGGAAGCCCATAGATCCTGGTATATAATCCACCCAGGATTCAATAAGATGTACCAAGACTTAAAGAAAACGTTCTAGTGGAGGAATATGAAGAGGGACATCAGAGCTTACGAAGAAAAATGTCTTGTGTGCCAACAAGTAAAGGCAAAAAGGTGGAAACCATCCGGGTTGTTGCAACCAATGTCACTTCATGGCTGGAAATGGGAAGATATTGCCATGGACTTCGTGGTCGGCCTACCAAGAATGCCAAGAAAACACGATGTTGTTTGGGTTATAGTTGACCGGTTGACAAACTCAGCCCATTTCCTACCAATCCGGACGACTTACTACCATGATAAACTGGCTCAGTTGTATGTAAACAATGTCGTCAGGCTTCATGGTGTGCCTACCTCTATTGTATCAGATAGAGACCCTCGCTTTGTTTTGAGATTCTAGAAGAGTTTACATAAAGAATTGGGAACAGAATTAAAATTTAGTACCGCTTATCATCTGCAAACCGACGGCCAATCAAAATGGACGATTCAGATCCTCGAGGATATGTTAAGGGCCTCGGTCTTAGAGATGAAATGGACTTGGGATAATTTATTAGCCTTGGCAGAATTCGCATATAATAACAGTTATCAGGCCAGCATAGGAAATATGTCGTGTTTCATGTACATGACGTGTTTCATGTATCAATGCTTAGGAAATATGTCTATGATCCTACTCATGTGATTGAGTTCGAGCCTTTAGTAGTTGACAAAGACTTATCCTACGTAAAGGAACCGATGCAGATTTTTGATCGAAGGGAACAAGGCTGCGCGCCCAATCAATCTCTTTAATAGTGGTACTTTGTAAATGTCACTCACCTGAAGAAGCAACTTGGGAATAAGAGGAAGAGATTCGAAAAAAGTATCCCTGTTTATTTTCTTGAGGTTAGTAACTTCATTTAAAATTTTGAGGACAAAATTCCTATAAGTGGGGGAGATTGTAATGGCCCAAATCCTAAAACATCAAAAATCCCCGACATCGAGTCAAAATAATCAAGGAGTGATGGAAATTAAGGGCTAGGAAAATGAGATAAGGATAGTAATCCGGTCAACAAGTGTTGACCGGGAAGCGTGAGGAAAGAAGTAATCCGGTCAACGTCTGTTGATCGAAAAACGTAAAAGGAAAGAAGGAAGGAATGATGGGAAAGAGGAAAGTAATCCGATCAACGCCAGTTGATGGAAAATGTTAAAGGTATGTAAAATCTGATCAACGTAAGTTGGCCGGAATGTGTATGAAGGAGAAACCTAAATCCGGTCAAGGTTAGTTGATCAGAATTAATAAGGAAACCCTTACAAAATGTGAAGTCAGAAATAACCTACTACGAACCACCCCCGAGTGTTGTCAAGCCCTAACGACGGCCGCAAGACCCAAGGGCTTATAAATAAGAACTAGAGAGCGTGAGGAAGAGGTTCTCAACAGAGTTTTCTAGTAAAGAAAGACCAAAAGTTTAGGGCGAAGTAAAAGAAATCCATGCAAGAGTACTCAACCTTGTTTTAAGTTCATGATTTAATGCAAGTGTACTCACCCCTTTTTATGTTCACGTTTGCAACACAAGTAGATCTGATTTTTGATGAACTATGTTACGATATGTATGATGTTTGTTCTGATCGATTGATTTGAGCAAGAATCTCTATTAATCGCGTGTTTAAAAGAAGCTCTGTTATTCATGATGTTCGATTTTGTTATGCTTGAAGTGTGGTTATTTGTCGATCTGCATGAACTTTGATAATTGCCTGTTTAAAGAAAAGACTTCCAACCCTCGAGAAAAGACCTCCGGCTTTGTTAAAAGAAAGGTATTCGGCATTTGTTCCATGAAAAATGGAAATCGGCCTAAAGAACATGTATTTCGAAATTGACATTTGTTCATTGAAAAATTGAAATCGGCTTTAAGAACCTGTATTTTGAAATCAGCATTTGTCCCATGAAAAGTGAAATCGGCTTTAAGAACATGTATTTCGAAATCAAAATTTGTCCCAGGAAATGAAACCGGCCTTAGTGCATGTTTGAAATCGGAATTTGTCCAATGAATTTGAAAACCGGCTTTTGAGAAAAAAACCTACGGCTTTAAGGAAAAGAACTCCAGCTTTTGATGAAAGATCTTCGACTTTAAGATGATTAAAGGAAAGGCTATACAGACTTCAATTGTTGAAGTTAAAGAACAAAGGATATAAGAACAAGGAAAAATGTATGTAATCCAGACAACGAGTGGAACTCTACGACTTTTGACTTTTGAACTATGATGGATGGCCATTAAAAGACATGATCTAAGAACCGAGTTTTCATTAAACTTGCTGTTAAAGATGGATGAAGGACATGGGAATGACACTCGAGGACTGCCCGTAGGCCACGGGGGAACACCAAAGTGGCACAAGGCTTTTGGAATACGGCCCCGTATGCTGGGTGACAGGCATTACCGCCCGCCTCGGGTTGTATAATGAGAGGATACGGCCTTAGGTTATGGGGTAGCACACAACCCTTCCTCGATATTGTATGCTCCCGTCTGGTCCCTAAGGATGATAAGAATTTTGAATGATTTTATAAATTTTCCGAAGACATGATAATAAGAATAAGAACAAGGAAATTCTGAACTAAAGAAGAAACGATATGGTGATTTTTGTATGCTAAATTTATGATATGAACCCTTACTTGATACGATTATATGTATGTTTATATTTTCTACATGTGAGTATCTTACTGGGCTATGTAGCTCACTCTTGCCATTTTTTCAGATGACGAGAAGCTTATGGAGGACGAAATTGAGTAGAATCTTATGAAGTAACTAGACGGCATAGCTGGCTGGAGTTGATCAGTGAAGGAGTTGATGTATTTCTTTTGATGTTTTGAGAAGGATTTGTAGAACAGTTCCGTTGTAAAAGAATTTATGGATGCCAGCATGTTTCCGTAATTGCATTATGAATGAATGAAGTTGACATCAAAGAGCTATGGCGATAGAAGATCACCCTGTCAAAGTCCCTTTGCTCCCTTGAAGAAGACAACTAATTCACCGTTTATCTTGATAGAAAAAAAAGTGGTGGTAATGCATTGGCAAATCCATGCAACCATCTGGGTAGGGAAGGCCAAAAATTCCAGCATAGCAATCAGAAAATCCCATTGGACTGAGTTATATGCTTTTATCAAATTCACCTTTATTGTATACCGGGGCACTTCCTTACCGAAATGGTATTTATGAAGCAATTCTTGAGCCAGTTGAATACTGTCACCAATTTGCCTCCCCGCCACAAAGGTAGTTTGGCAACAATCAACCAAATATGGAAGTGTGGGTTTGATACGATTGGCTATGATCTTTGAAATGATTTTATAGATAACATTACAGTATGAAATAGGCCTGAAATCGGTACCCTTAGTTGGTGACATCACCTTTGGAATTAAGTTGATATGGTTGGATTGACCTGTTTGAGGAGCTTCCCATATTGAAAAAAATCCTAAACCGCCTCAACAATCAAGGAACCTACTATATGCCATGCCTTTTTATAAAACTTCGACGATAACCCATCCAAACCAGTTGCTTTGCAATCACCAATGGAGAACAAAGAATGGCAAACCTCCTCAGCATTCACAGGGTAGCATATAGAATCTCATAGATTATTAGGAATAGTGTGCAGTACAAATGGTCGAAGCCTTTCCTTGCAACAGGATTTATCAGTACATCCACATCCCAGGATTCATGTAAAATGGTCGACTATCAATTGATGGACCTCCTCTAGGCTACTAGTAGGGGTGCCATCTTCTTCAATGAAGGAGAGGATCCTATTACGATTGCAGTTCCCGACAACTAAATGGAAGGACTTAGTGCACTGGTCCTCCTCCTAGAGCCAATTGATTTTTTCCTTCTGCTGAATAAAATCAAGTTCCTATCCCAAGGCATGGCGATAAGCAGATTTGCATTTCTCTTCCTCATCGGCTACTACTCGATTAGGATGACGGAAGGATTCCTTTTGACAATCTTCCAACACTTTTCGAGCTTGGACGACCTCCTTTGAAACATTTCCAACTCGTCCATTTAG
>JAOVVI020000816.1:0-19382 GCA_028571085.2 Nepenthes alata | reverse complement strand
CTATTTTAGCTTGACCCACCAGGAGAGATAAAGTGGGTCCCTACTCTGTATAGTAACCGGATCCAGGAATGCATCAATTTCTAATAGAGCGATAGTGGATGATTAAAAATTAAGTACGCATATTATATATATATATGTGTGTGTGTGTGGACATGTATCGTTTTATATCACATATCATAATTAAGAATAATATTTGGTGTACAATTTGCTATTATGGGGTACATATACTTTTTATGACTTTTGGTGATTTTGAAGTAAACAATCATAAAATAAGTTTGATTAGTGAGCTTATTCTAAATGAATATATTTAGTAAATTTATCAAATAATTTGTCAATTAATAATTTTTATCATATGTCGGATGATTAAAAAGTTTCAAATGACTATTAATAAATATTAACTTATCAAAATGCTTATGTTTCAATGAAACATATGAATATATTTTTTAGGAAAACATAGAAAATAAAAAATGTGAAAAAGGGAAAAAAATTTAAAAATGGAAAACAGAAAACTATTTTCCTAACTAAACAGGGCCTTATGTTTTCATTTTGTAGTGTGATAGTATTTTTTATACTAACTGTATTAGAGGTCAAATGTCACATATTTCTTGCATACTACCTACATAAAAATTTTTCTAATCAACCATAAACTCTATTCTACCATATATATATATATATATGTATATATGATTTCTTATGGTTAAAATTGAAAGAATGACATTATTCAAATTATGGAAGAATAAAAAAGGAAAGTTACAAGCCCACTTGCTTCAAATGATGAATGCTCTTCACTTTCTTTCTTCCTTCCACTCTGATCACTTGTCCACTCTGATCACTTCTCCACAACTGGGTGACTCCCCCTCTTCTCTCTTTTACTTGGACAGAATTATCAAGGGTGAAAATGAGAGGCTTCAAGTCTTTTTATAACAAGAAAGAAGCTAGATCTATGTGGTAATTCTCCTCCTCTAATGTTGAAATTTGGGGGGGGGGGCAGTTGGCTGAAATTTCTCCCCTCAATAGCAGCTGAAAACCCCTCTCAATTTGCAGCTAATTAACCACTTACATTGAACTAGTAAAAATTTAGTTAACCACCTAATTTAGTTAATACAATCTTAGACTATTGCCAACCAAAAATTTAAAATAACCACTTGCACAAACAGCATTACCATCGGGCGAACTCTTCATTAATAATCAAGTCCTTAATTATTTCCAAATGCAATCAACATAATCTCCAACTTAATTTACTCATAACCCACCCAAAATCTCTCTAGTTAGTTGAGTGATCCCCCTAACCACAAACAATGGACTAAATTGATTTTTAATACAAAGGATAAGTTGTTAGTTCCCTCCTAACCATTTTAAATAATATTAGATTATTGGTATCCTAAAATCTTCCATCAAAGACCGGCATTTAATTTTCCATAAAAAAAAACTGATCTTCTAAAATTATCTCAAGTATTGGGAAATGATTAATTTATATCACCATAACACTATATTCACTAAATTTCGGTCCATTTAATAAAATTAAGTCCAAAGTCTAAATATCCTGCCAAGTCTATCCAGCCCAAACAATTAATTTCTACCAATTAAATTTATTTTCTATAATTAATTTATTTCTAAATAATAATGTATTATCATGGAAAAATGCACATAATTATATAACACGTCAAACTAACTAAATCGGAAATATCTGGGATGTTATAGAAATGGTAAATTGTCTAATAATATTCTAGTACAAAATTCAGGTACTTAACAAATTCATTATGCATTCTAGTATAATGCACCATTAGAATGCTCAACGAGTACCTGTGTAGTATAATGTACTGCTATTAGCCACTGATTCGTATTGTTGTCCAACTTATTCATAAACTTGCAGGTTCAAGAGAGGTGTAAGGGATATTTGACTGTTTCATATAAGGATAATGGACAAGGGCCTGAAAACTTGTATTTCAGCATTGGCTATCCATAAAGACAGTCTGTTTCTTATAAGAAATTTTAAAGTCAACTTCAGATGGGAATGGAAAATAACAAGTTGTTGGTGCCAACACAATATGATTCTCCTTCTGTCGTTGTCCTGTTTCTTGTTTGAAGGAAATATGTTTCAGAAAGTTGTGAGCTTTTTTCTTACTGAATAAATGATATGGATAGTGGTATGAAAGCTTGAATCTCAGCATTGTCTATCCATAAACTTGGCTTTTATAACTGGAATTACAAATAGACATTTGTTAATATGAAAATTTTAAGTCAACTTCAGATGGAAGGGCAAATAAAAATTTGTTGGTGCCGAAACAATCTGATTCCCCTTCTCTATCTGTCGTGTTTCTTGTTTCAAGGAAGAGTATATTTCGGAAAGTTCTAAGCACTTCTCTTTCTTATTGGATAGTAAAATCAAGGAACACAGTGCCAGTAGTCATTGCCAATTTCATTTGAGGCATTATTGTTAACCATGTTGTTCTTGAAAACACCTCGTAAAGGGTAACTGAAACTGTCTGGCAGAGGGAATAAATAAGGCTATGTGCTCAGAAATATGAGCTTAAATTGAACTTATATAAAAGTTTGCAGAGTAGACCAACTGTATAGTATAAGCCTTCTAAACTCCACAATTTGAGCTATGCAGTTTGTTTCTTCTGCCATGGTTTTTGGGCCACAATTTTTTTGTTGGACAATCAATCTGGCACAAATTCTTAGCCTAATTTTTCAGCTAGCTTATCCTTTAAATTGATGATCATTATGTCTAGTCAAGTTTATAGCAAATAATCCCGAAACACTTGATTTTCAGCCACTAATTCCGTTATCAAAATTGTACCTTGCCTCAGGGATGGCTTATGTACTTGGCTTCTTAAGGGATTCACACTTCCCTTATTAAAATAGGGTTTTAGAGCTATTTTTGGTTGACATAGTTGTTTAGAGCATAAAACCATAAGTCGACCTTCACCTAGAAGTTTAAGCTTTGGAGCCTTCTGGTTTATTGGCATAGTATCAGAGCTTTGCAGATCATGTGGTTATGAGTTCAATCCCTAAAACCCCCCATCTCCTTACAATTATTGTTGGCTAACGGTATGGAGTGGGTTGTGCTCATTCCACTCTTCAAGCCAGAAAGGGAATCCACGTGTGGGGATGTGTTAAGAGTGGAAATCTATTCATGGGTTTTCATTAGACAACTTAAGCTTTTAGTTCTGTTGATTTCCCGACATTTGTGACAGCATCTTGTCCTTTTGTTAAATCTCTTTCTTTTTCTCTTAATAATATGTTTTTGGCTATTACTGAAAATGTGAAGTTGGTTAATTTAAAAGATTATGTATATTGAAAATCCGAGTATTGACTATGTTAACAAATGGAGTTTCTTACTTTTCATGATTTCTATGTGTAATGGAAATTATAATAAATGTGTATATTTTCTTCAATTTATGATTGCAATTACTGTTTTGGAGAATCACTTTGTTTTAAAGAATCATTTCTGCAAAGGTCATTGTTTCTTTGTGACAAATAATTGTGCAGGTTCATTGTCTGATCAATTGACTGGTGTGCATCTACGTTAGAACTAATATTTACCTTTTCTAGTGTTGGATTTCAGAAAATTATATGGATTGGTCCTGCAAAATTTAGGCTGTCAGATCAGGACACTGCTGGAACTTCAAAACTGGCAAGCATGCTTGATAATCTAAGCCAAAGCTATTGTGATATACTAGTTGTTGGAAATGTGGCTTGTGAAGAAGTTATTAAGATATCAAAGTCTGCATCAGCGTATCAGATGATTGAAACTGCATCTGTTGTTTGGGAGCATCTTAAAGGAAGAAATCTTCCAGGGCTTATGGCCTTAGATAGAGTATGTTTCATTCCCCTTCTTTGCTCAGTTTCATTCCCCTTCTTTGCTCAGTTTCCTTGACAGAGCTTATATAGAGTGATTGAAAAGTATCAAGGATTAAAACTATCTTCCAGTTTTTCAGATGCCATCCATTCAATGTTAGTTGAATGGCCATCTGTTTAAATATGCGAACAAACTTCTATGTGGAACAGCTGGTTTAAGAATATTGAATGACTTCTGCAACTTGATTTCTATGATATCATTTACTCAGTGTCCAAAGATGAAGAAGTTTTTTGGTCTTTGGTTCTGAAAGGACTATTTTGGCTTTGGCCTTTCTACCTGATACCTACATAAAGATGCAAAAGAACATCCTTTATATTAATCAAAGCTCTCAAGTGCATTTAGTTCTTGCATCTAATACTGAATCTTTGTTATTTAGAAATGATTACAGTCAGATCATATGCCATTGTTCAGTACTCCCTAAGCAAGCTGTGGGCCTAGCAACTAAGCCTCACAGTAAGCTTACCAAGGTCCTGATAAACTAATGTTTCATTCTTGTACATCATTGCAGCGGGATGGGTTTTCATGACCAGCTGCCAGTAAAAATCTATTGATTTTAAACAAATGGATGCATGAACCCTGCATTTTCTTACAACTTGTACTTAAGGTTCTGGGCATTTAGCTAACACATAAGGTCTTTAAATTATGTTGTTGATTGTTTTGTGGAAAAACTCTTCTGTGGCATTTGTTAAAAGATATTATGTTCTAAATTGTTAAGATTTTTTTCTAGATCATATCAAGATATTCTGAATAATATCTCGATTAATTAGAGACAGAATATCTTCAGGGTTCTTTCCTTATTTAGATTTTTTTAAGCCTATAAATTTGCAACTTCTATTTAACAATGAATATTTAGTTCAATTCAATGTAATCAGTTTTATGATTACCATGATATTAGACATTCTTCTATTTGATTCATGACATGCAAAAGTCTGCCACTGCTGACAGGTGAATAACCTTTTGGTACTTCCCACTGCCTGCCAAATCTTATCTAGATTTATTGTTTATTCAGTGTAATTTGTTAGTCCTGCATTCACATGATGACCTCACACATGTTAGAGGGATTATCATGGTGTACATCAAGCGAATATGCGACCATTGCTTGAAATAGTTTCATGAAGAGTGCAAGAAGGCTACAGCTCTCTGCTCTGCTATGTTTCCCTCTATTTGAATTTTGCAAGGGAGGATAATGCAGACACTCGTGGTCATTGCAAGAGACTATGTATTCTAGGGTTTGGGGGTGTTTGATGGTGTTAGGTTCTGATTCCATGCACACACTAGTATTTATATTGGTTTGTAAGTGTTGGGTTATCGTTTTTATTTCTAGATAGTTATTTGTGTTCCCTATGTTTACCCTGTTCCAGTGTCCTGCTTTTTTGAGTTTTACTTTCTGTTCATAAAGTTTTGTTGTTCCTTTAGGAGAGGAGATTTTTGAGAATAGGCCTTTGCATCTCAGTATCTTTGCTTGCTAGAATAGTGAAGTAAATTCTAGACTCAAGCTGCATTTAGAACCCATCTTAAATTTGAAAGGGGTGTTAAAGGATATTATTTTTCAGATTTTCTGTGATGATTTCCCAGTTCTCTCTAGATTATATTGGATATTTAGAAAAATATTTGATTAATTATAGGTAGAACTTCTTTTGGGACTGGCCTATAAATTTAAGTCTTGTAGTTAGTTGTGAATAGTTAATTCAATTCTATGCGATCAACTTTATTCTTGACAGTATTGAAGCAACTTCTACTCATGGGATTCATATTTTCAGATACTTTGTATCATGAGATCATTGTAAACTTGGTGCAATCACTGCTGAAGTTGGTATTGGCTGCTTTTTTTGTTGCCTTTTTCCAACTTCCATCTTTCTTCTGATAAATTTGCTTGCTCTTCTTCTTTGTTGTTCTTTGGTTTTTTTTCTGTTCTCCAATTGGATTTTGATTCTTAGATCTATACTATTGCTGTTGGTTAGAGAATTGCAATGCCACACAGCTTTCACTTAAAACTATTTCATTTTGGATTTTGGAATGAGTTCAGCATGTCTGAAATTATTCTAGGGAGTGTTCAGTTTTATAAACTGCAGTTTGGAGTGCTAGTAGGGGATACAACACCAAATTAACTCATCCCACACCCCAGTAGATCCATGGCCGTGCGACATTGTTGTTTTCTTTGCTTATGATTCCTTAATATGTCCCAATCAATTAACAAGGAAAAGAAAAAGCATGTAGAAATTTTTTTTTTTTGGATCGTTTATAAAACCAGGAATTTCAGTTTTCAAATGTGCTCAGAAGTATTTTGTCTTGCTCCTCTTTTCATGTACTGGAGTCAACGAGAGTGAAATAGGTTGACTTTGATATCAATGCCAACAAATTGTATCCATTAAATAACACCAATATGTGGCTTAGGTTTCTTATTCACTTAGTTCAATTCTTACCTTGCATATGCCAGTCTTGCCTTCTCCATAATTCTTAAGGGAAGGCTTATTTCGGAGTTTGCTCTAAACTCTTATGCTGGATGACAAAAAAGGGAGAGGAGATTCTCCGCCATCAAAACAACAAAAGAAGATGAAAAGACTATTGGAATTTCAAATGCTAAGAGCATCATCTATCGGAGGCTCATTCCTTTTACTTTCGAAGAAAATATTTCATGAATTATCTTGCCGGAAACACTGCATTGAATAGTGCAATCACTAGGATATGCTTTGCTAATTTCCTGGTGTTCAAATTTTAGATCCCCAGCATTTGATTGTTTAGCTCGACAAGATGTGGGTGCTGAAAAATTATCTAGTACTTTTGGAAGCACCATTAATGATAGTAATTATGCAACTAATGACCTAATTTGACACTTCATAATCTTCAGCAGTTAATATGTGCAGGCATATCCATATGTTATAGACTGGCATACTGTTTATCCTGACCCAGCTCGACCTCTGGCTGTTGATCTTGGAAGTGGTATATACTTGTGGCCGTACTTTTTTTGTTTCCTTCTGTGCTTCCTTATCACTGATGCAAAACTTGTTCTTTATGGTAATTGGATATGGAGAGATTGAATGATTTACCAAAGAAATGAGGAAGAAGTGAGTTAAATTTGACATTGTTATGTCTCATTCCCAATATTAAATTAAGTCCCAGTTGATGAATAGCATATAATACTTACATCCATTGTTTATGATATCACAAGTACAAGGATGCCTACACCGTATTTGTTACGAATAAATGTTGCTAAGGTGATTGAAACTTAGTGATGCCGACTTGAGAGAAGATGCTTATGCGAATTGCTGCCTTGGAATGTGCTTACCAACATTAGTGCCTCCGTTGGAAGTAAGCATTTGTTTGGGGTATATAAGGATAGTGGAGACAAGTTCAGATAGATAAGCACTCGATGACTCTAGGATGGAGGAACTAATAGCTCGGAAAAGAGCAGGTTTGTGAAATTCTTGTTGGTGTTATATATGATGAAGATGAAAATAAGAGATTTATGGTAATAATAATTTACAACTGGCTGTTTGAAAGTCTGTATCTAATTATCATGCAACAACCATGTATTTATTAACTCAAAAAAGAGCGTGAAACTGCAGATTTGCAGTTCTAACCAATAATTTGGCACAATGATTTCAGGGAATGGATTATTTCTCATAGGACTGGCTCCTATAAGGAAGGATTTAAATTGTCTTGGTTTAGAGATTAACAAGAAGGTTTTTATGCTTCACCTTCCAAACTTCCTCATGATCTTTCTCTCTCTCCTTTATTTCATCATTTTCAAGCTTGATGTCTTCACGGTCAATTTGTAACTGTTAGTCATTTTCAGCTAGTAAGCGGCTGTCTTGACTCCACACGTCAATCAGGAATGAAAAACTTGTATGTAATGTTCCCTTTTCATTATGAGATTGTCTGCGTATTTGTGGGACTTATTTTCTCAATTAAGTGCACTTTTCTTACACTTCAAACCTGGCTTATTTCTAGAATTCCTTTGTAGCCCTTATCTCCTGATCTTAACTGTTATTCTCTTTGGAGAGCATTTTCCATCGAGTTAAGATGTGCTAACAATATAGATTTTTCCTTCTTTTTTTTTTATATGCTTGAAATCTTCAGTATTGTGTTTGATAAATGCGTAGACAAATACTATGTGATATGGTTGAGGAACCCTATTTTCTTTTTCTTGAGCTTGCTGATGTCTCATGTTTTGAACTTTATGTGACTGTATTGGAATTTTCCTATTAGTTTGTGTTGTCCTTGATTACATGACTTTTTCACCGGTTAATAAGAATATAGGTTGTCTTGGATCATATGTAAATGATTATTTATTTGGGAAGCCTTCATTCAGTGTAGGGATGCTCATGAGTTCTACTGGCAAAGATATAAAATCCCCTCAGTTGATAAGTAATGTCCTTTCTTGCCTCGGCCTATGTCTTAGTTGGCTCTGAAACTTCCACCGTTTTACCAATGTGACTTGACTGCAGTGTGTTGTTTAAAATCTTGGGAGGTTTGTATATCCGCATTCCTTGTCTTAGAAAAGAGTAGGCTGAATTTCCAACTTTCTGCGAGGCACAATTATGGGGTTTTACAGCATTCAAATGTTGGGTGCATTAGGTTGTCCAGCTTAAGATTTTCTGTGGTGAATTAGGGACAATCGTTGGCATATTTATTCTCTATCTTTATAGTGATTACACTCCCTAATGTTCTATGCCTGTGGAAATCAACCACTAAAATTTCTGTTCCCTCCTTTCTCCTCATTTTCTTTCTTTAGTTATGGTGTTGATGTTACATACACTTGATATTCATTTTCTCTTGGGATTTGTTGGATCCAGTTGTTTTGTCTGAACCAACTGGTTTAAGAGCCATAGTTTGTCAGTTAGCTGTTGTCACATCATCCACGAAGTTTGACATTAAGTAATTTGACTATGCCAGTTTTTAGTCAATAGCTAATTAAAATAGAAGGCATTCTAGATTCAACAGGGAAGAGCAGGAAACCAGTCTTAGCATCCATGAAGATAAAGATTCCCCGTGTGTGACTGATGAGGAATGGGATAAAATTAAGATGGCCCAGAAAAACCATCCTGGGATCCAACTGTGGTTGTCTGATGAAGTTTTGTGTGAATGGTGAAGTAATTTGTGAATGCTTAGTAGCAAAATTTTAGATAATGTTGGGGTTTGTAGATTGATAAAAATTAAAAAGCCTAGTAGTAAACACATTTTGAAGTAGCAGTTATTAATGGTCTGTTTGTTGGAAAGCCATGAATATTTGTCATGAATAATTTTCCATTATTTTGAATCTAAAAAACAAGGATGCCAGACTTTGATGACAAGGATCATGTCCTCTATTGTTATGCTTGTCTTCCTTGGATATAACCTTTAGAGAATATTTGTTAAATGGTAGAAACACCAGAAAGTTAACTACGCGTCACTACCTAAAGGGATGATTGACAAGGACATTGGTGTCTTTGAACTGATTCTCAGGTAGAAGATTTGGCTGCTTGATGGTGAATATAATATAAAGGATACAGTATCTGTAGACAGTAAAATTTATTACTATTGCAAGAAGAAAGGGGTTCAAATTGAAAAATATGAAAAGAAGAATTAGAGAAGCACAGAAGCTGGTGTGGTAGAGAATGTTGAGGAGAGGTGCCCATAGACTGCTGAAGGTGGAGCTCCCCACCTCTGCCTGGTTTGTGTTTGTTGTATGTGGATGAAATCGACAACCTGTGTGCTCTGCTCATAACTGTTACAGGCTTGGTAGTTGTACCTTCTTTCTCCTTGCTAGAATCTGGTATCACTTGATTTTAGCATCTGGAGCTAGGACATATGAGTTCATTTTACATTCTCCATACTCTTGTAGCATGTGTCCTGATATATCACAGGCAGTGTAGCTGTTCTAGAGAATCATTTTAGCACTTTCTTATTTAAATTGTAGAGTTTGGGAACTCTGAAACTGATTTTGGCTTTGCTTGATTTGGATTGAAGATCTGAAAGGAACCTTTGATGGGATTGAAGACAAGGTAAATTTGTGCTTAGTTGAGGATGCTGTGTTCTCAAAGGTTATTTGATGAGTAAAGCTTCATTTCTTGCTCTGCCTCTGCCGTAATTGACTAACAAGCTTCTATTAGTAAAAATAATACACTTGATTGCACCTTGGTAATAGAAAAGATCGAGCAGGCCACACTTTGAGTTATTGTGATCTTAGATATAAAGTTATAGATTCTTTAGAACTTGTCTAATCTATATTAGTTTTGGGCTCTTGAGATTTTCCAGTGTGTTGAAAGTTTTATTAGTTCTCCCTTGTGTGTTATCCATCTTTCAGCAGTTACTCTCTCTGATTATCTACGCCCATGACGTTGACTTACCTAGCACTTGTTGCAGCTGCCTATTTATATTAGTTACTCCTGTTGTATTTTTCTAATTTGCAGATACTTCATAGCCACGAATGCGACATCAACTCTTAATAGCATTATTTCCAGCTACCCAGGACCTCTAGTTCTTGTTTCAATTCAGGTAAATTTAGCAATTGATTAGCTTTTAGTGCTTACTGCAGCTTTGGTTATATGAGCTGTTTTTATTTCTTCATCATCAATGGTGCATTTGGTCGTAATATCCTCTGAAGTTTCAGTGTTAGCTGTGGCAAATATTTCCTGTTCCTCAATTGTTTAATAGGGTGAGGTTGTGGTTGGATAAGTTACTTGACACAAAAAAAGGAGAAAAAAGAAGTCTTTAGACTGGTTAAAACAAGAGATAGGAGAACAAAAGATATGAACCAAATGAAGTGCATCAAGGATGGTGAGGAGCAAATACTTGTTGTAGATGAGAGTTTGAAAGAGAGAAGGCTTAGCTATTTTCATAACCTTTTTAATGGAGGTATGGAGAACCTCATAATCTTTGAGGAGCTAAATGACTATACAGTAAATGTAAATTGCTTTTTTATTACATATGTATCAGAGGAGAGTAAGTGTCAGAAGGCTGAAGCTGATAAAGAGGCAATACAGTTGGACAAGATGACCTTCCAGTTTGCATGAAGATGGCTGATGAGTGGAGAAAGAGAATACTGGCACTTATTTACGAGAACAAAGGGGATATGCAAAGTTTTGCCAACGACAACATTACAATAGATGAACCAAATAATATGAAAGGGTAATTGAAAGGAGGCTAAGGTGAGATGCAAGTTTATCAGTGAATCAATTTGGATTCGTGCTAGGCGAATCTACTATGGAATAAGCTAGCTGTTTGCTAGAACTCCAGTTGAAGCAATTTAAGGAACGGTAGAAGATCCTTCATATGATGTTTATTGATTTAGAGAAAGGATATGATACAATTCCAAGATTGGTATTATCAAGATTTTTGAGAAAAAGTTGTCATTGCATACATCAAAGCTATAGAACATATGAATAATAGAGTTATGACTTATTTAAGGAAACATGGGAGATTTAAGGCTTTTCTAATTACTTGGGAGTGAGGCTTAGTGTAATAGTGGTGTTGCTCCATTTTGACAGGGGGTCATGGGTTTAATCTACAAATATAGTCTCTTTGCAATGTATATGTAAGGTTATATATATTGACTCTCTTTAAATCCCACGATATGAAAGCCTCATGTAATGGGCTGCCCATTTTTACATGATAAGTTGGCTTGAAGCCCATATTATTTGCATTGCCCATGAATGGATTAACTGAAAATATTCCAGTGTAGATACCCTAAATTTTTTTTAAAAAACAAATGGCAGTTTTGGTCGATGCAACAAGAGATAGCACTAATAATAAGTTGAAAATTCGGAGAGGGACATAGGATGCTCGAGGACTTAGAAGTAATGGAACAAAGAATGAACATATGGAATATAAATTTAGTAATTGTGAGTTCTGCATTTAATGTCAACTTTTGTGGCATGTGTTGTACCTTGAGACTTATTAAATGGGCAGACGAATAATTCAATTCCTCTTATTTAGAGAGAGCCCTGCAATGGCCCAAATATTCATGGCTCAGGGAGGCAGTTGCCTTTTATCGAGTCACTAAGCATTTGAGAGATTTTTGTATATTCATTTGATGATGCATTTGTGAAAGCTTTTGAAATTGCTCATTACATTTAAACACATTATTTAGCCTACAATCCTATGAAATTTTGATATGTGGCTTGTATGTAGAATCTAAGGCATTTTAGACTGGAAGAGTTAAGGTTAAGAATTCTAGAGTCAGTGGTGTCTATTACTGGTCAGAATTGGACCACAATGGAATTTCGGTCTACTAGCTCCATAATGGTAGATTGGGGAGGAAGTTTAGAATTAGAGATTGATAGAGAAGCATGGATATGGACTCTTGTGAGTAGGATACATAAAATATCTATTCTAGTTCTATTATCAACTATAGGTTCAACTCCCGGAGAAATTCTAGAGCATGTTTGGCATCCTGAAATTTTCGTCTTTCTTAAATGATAAGTAGAAAAAAAATTGAGTAAATGTCATTTCGGAGTTTAATCAACAAGTGGCTTTTGTGGGTTCAGTTTAAGTGAGTGGTTTGTTGTTTAGTAATAAGTAAAAAGAATAGGTAGTATTCAGTGAAGTAATATCCTGGAAGTTTGGAAGGAGTTTGGATCCCTAGTTTAGAGGCCTAATATGGAGAGTAGGCTTTTTGGTAGGGGTTACGTATTAGGGGGAGTCAACTGGGAAGACTATTGCTTTTTTATTTATTGTAATATAAGCTGACCTGCTAATAGATTTGTCTTTTATTGGCTTGAAAAGCCCAGATAGTTTTTCTCTTGAATTGGTTGTTTATTAAGTTTTTCTTTGTCTGTAAAATTATGTCCCATTACATTTTCATAAGCTTTTAATTTTTTTTTGTTGTGGGTTGTGGTTATCATATTCTCGGCGTATCCCTTTTTTTGAAGAGTGGGTCTAAATCCCGACTTTTCAGTGACAACAAAGAAGTAGATAGTAGGAAAGTGAAGATACGGACTAAAAGCCTGCAAAAGAGAAAATATTTCAAGTATCTTAATCACTTAAAAATATTGATTGATTGATGTGGATGTCATGCAACAGATCAAACAAGGTGGATGAAGTTGAGAAATTCTTTGGAGGTTGTGTGAATACTGCTTAAACTTGAAGGCAAATACTGCAAGGTGGCTACCAGGTTACTTGATGCTGTATGCAGCAGTGTGTTGGGCCATTAAATTCCAACATGTGCAAAAATTGACAGTAGTGGAGATGATGTTATGATGGATTTGTGGTCATACAAAAGGAGGTGGGATTCAAATTGATGTCATAAGATAGAAAATTGGGTTGGCACCATAGAAGAATGATGCAATATAACCTTCTAAGGTGGTTGGTTTGGTCACGTAAATCGAAGACTGTCTCATGTGTTTGGTAAGAGATGTGAATGCTCAGAAGAGGCTCATTATAGAAGAGGTAGATGAAAAACATTTGAACGAAACCTTCAGGCATTATCTTGCGCATTTGGATTTAGTAGAGGACACAACTACACAGAACTAAATAGAGGTGAAGAGTCCATGTAGCCAATCCCTACTTGGTTGAAAATGGCTTAATTTTGTTTTGTTAATTTCTCATCCCTTGTTTGTGCCCACAAACTCCGACTTGGGGTCAAGAACCATTGATAAAGTGTGTTATTTAATAGCCTTTTCCTAGAATGAATCAGTCAAATGATTGCTTACTAAATGTTACTGTAGACCTTTGATGTCATTTCTGTTGTCACATTTTGTTTTCCTGGTTTCCATTTGAGGTTTTATAGAATCTCTTAGATTCTCTAGTATTCATACTGATGACTTTTCGCTACTGCCTTTCTTACTTAGGAAGCTGTTGTTCTTTGGTGCGCGCGCACACACACGCACACAAACCTAATGACCTTTGCCACATGTTTCAAAGTGAATGCCCAAAATGCTGTCCTTGAATGAAGATTCAGATGGTGCAATGTGAGGATTTTGTGTTCTATGTTTACTTAAGGGTCCTGAGAAGCAACAGAAAGTATATGATAATTGGGAGTATTGGTCTCTAATTTGACCATTTCTACTGTTTTTGGAAAGGAATGAGTATTTGCATCTTGCTATCACATTGTTGTGAATGAAGGTGACAGCCTAGCAGAATCCTGCTGTGCATGGCATATGTGACGACAAAGTGATCTTATGGCATTTACTTGCCTATAAAAAATGACAGCCTAGTGCATATGAAGGGTCAAACTATGTAGTCTTGCCTTTGCTTTGTAGAGTTATTATTTTCTTAGTTTGAATTCATGACCTCAAGATCATAATGGAGGAAACCTTATAATTGACTTGCAAGAAAAGGAGAGTCATATGACAATTACTGCTCACCCTGCTTGGATGCTTCTGTGTCTGTCTATGAGACTATCTTATCTAGTTCTCTCACTATTGATTATAGCTCCCCACCCCAGTTTCATTTTCCTTTTCCTTTTTCCCCCCCTGAGAAGCAACTTTTATTGGAGAATCAACAGAAACACATCTTCTGACTAATAGTTATTTTATTTTATTTTCATTCAGTGCCCAAATCCTGATTTCAATCAACCAGAGCATAGATGGAGAATGGTGAAAGGGTCATTGGTTGAAGCCATAGCTGATTTGCTTACTCCAGGGGGAAAGGTAAAACAAATTTACTGCACTATCTCAGAAAGATTGCCAAATAGCATCCATTCTTTGTCGCTTTGTAGCTTGGGGTGGTTGTTTCTTGATACATGCTCTAAACAATATAATCCTTTCACCAAAGCCTTGTACTGTAAACTTGACACACGTTAATTGATAATTCCTTTTTTGGTGGTTAACTCCCCAAAGGACGATGAATGTAACCTCAGCTACCCTTTCGGAATTGAGGACACTATGCCAATAAAGTTATAACGGCTTCAGCCCTGTGGCCTATCTTATGATGTTTCTGGTCGCTTTACCAATATGTAAGTTGACGGAGAATGGCTCTGGCAATTGATTTGAGCCAATGGGTAGCCTACCACTAAGCTACTGCTTGACCCCCCTTCCCCACCAGTTTGTATCATGTGAACCACATCAACATGACTGCACGAGAGAGATTAGAAATTTTTTGATGGAAAAAATGATATATCCGTGCTAATGTTGTCACAATCTGTGTCACATGTTCTCCTTTGGTGGTGGTCTCAGGTTTGAGCTGTGGAGCTTGCTGCTTCACACCTTGCTGTGGTTTGGGCTTTTGATTTGGATTAATTAACATTAAATCTGTGTTTTTCACTTCTAGAACAATATTCGACTTCTATCAATCATGTACCCAGCCTTTTCACCAAATGATTCAATAATACATTCCCTAAAAAATCCTATTAAGGGCTCCATCAAAATCATTAGCTGTCACAGTTGCATGTGGACAACCCAATTAACATAGACAATCCACATCCAACCAAAGCATTTGATCTCATTTGAATCAATCAAAATCTCATTGATACATTTGAGGGAAAAAGAAAGAATTTTGTTTATAATTTTATTTTCCTGTTAATTTGATTTGATTTGGGACAAGTCAAATGATTTTTAAGGATTGTTGGGGACTTAATATTAAAAATTTGGTATTCTGCTATACTATGGCAAATCTGTGGTTGGAAGATAGCATTTCCTCTCCCAGAATCTAGATGAAAGCTGAGTCTATGCTGAGTTCATTGACTACATTTTTAGGGCCTCTCTAAATTGTAGGTATTTCTGCAATCTGATGTTGAAGCAGTTGCAGTGAGATTGAGAGAGCAGTTCTTGAATGGCAGTAGGGGAAAGCTTGCTGTTTGTGAAGATGAAAAAACGCTCAATCATGGGGGATGGCTTAAAGCGAACCCATTTGAGATTCAGTCTGATTGGGAACGACATGCTGTTGCCCGAGGTGCTCCCATGTACAGGTTGATGCTGTCTAAGGTAGTGGATTGCTGAAAAACGGAGTTGCAGAACCGTTTATGAAGCTTCTGCTTTATAAGGATTCGGGAAGGATTGGACTACTTTGCATTCATTATATGCAGTCTTATTTTATATATTGCAAGAAGCCGTGTCTATGACTCGAGTGTCTGACTAGCAGATTATATGGTAACAACTTTACTATTATATCAAGGTTTTCCTCGCAAAGTATTAAGATATGTACATATTTATTCAACAAGCATGTTTTATATGGTCTATGTACCGATATTCCCTTTAGAATTATCTAGTTTGTGCCAAGGTCAATGGGGATGACAGATAGATTTTCATGCTGTCGTGTTTATACATGTGCCAATGAAAAATCGCAAGGCTAATTATGACTGCTTTGTTTTCTCTCTATAGTGGTGAATATCATGCCGCCTTTTCATATTGGAAAATGTTTGGGTGCCCCTTCAGGAAATCCTTGGATAACATGATGGTCATTTATTTATCTTTTCTTATATGAGCCTGTTCGTATGGATAAATGAACCGGATGCCATGCCATTTGAAAGTGTTTTCCTAATGTTTAATTTTTTTCATTTCATTTGGTATATCTGGATATATAATCTGTTTAGCATGCTGCAGCTCAAGTTGGCAGGACTTTCAGATACATGGATGTACATTCCTTGGAATAATATAATAGCAAATGTTTGATTTTATGTTATAACCGCGGTGGTTTTATTTGAACTATGAAGCTGTCCTGTGATGAGATATCTTAGTGGACTATGATCATTTTAGTAAATGGGCTGGATCATTTTAGAAGCTGTCTTCCCATCGTCGGACCGGAGCAGTACATGTAGCCTGACCGTCGTATCCATCATTGAAACATTTGTTGACATTTTGGCCCGGCAGCCAACCCCCTGGAGAAAGCGGTGCGAATGAACTAGTTGAGGATTTGGCTTCGTGGACCTCTCATCAAACCTGATAGGTTGTGGTATGACACTATTTTCAAAGGAACTGTATGTGAAACTTTCACGTCCTACGATCCTGTCTCTGAATCAGGACCTGTTCTCTCTTTTGACTAATGGGTTGTTGAGCCAACTTGTCTTTCGGCTCCATTCTCCGGTGAGAAAATTGAAGTGGCCTGGCCACCCGGAGCATTGAAGCCTGACGAGTACGGAGATGGTACTTATTTTGGTTACGAGCAGAATCAATGAAAATCTGAAGAGGTTTATAGAAAGGAAAAAAATAAAAAAAACCCGGCAAATGTAGTGCTTAGTAGAGCTTATAAACGTGTTATACCTTATGTTTGGATCCAAAGTGGAAAAAAGGTGCGTACAAATTTTACTAGACGGGAGATAAGAGGTAAGAATTTAGGTTGAACTAGATGCATATAAAAGATGAAAATAATTGAATATTATAAAAGTGTTTAAATGAAAGTTGAGGCAGTTACTTTAATAGACCATTCAAGGAAAATATAATAGAAAAACTAGACCTAAAATTTTGTGAGGAAAAAATTAATAAAAATTTTATAATGACTCGCAAAATCAAAGTTTAAGAAATTGATTATGCACGGAAAAAATTTAAAAACTGACAGGATCAGATAAAATACCCATTGAAGTTTGTAAATATTAAAAAAAAAAATAGGGGAGCAAATCTGTTAACTGATTTATTTAATATGGTTTTGAAAAACAAGAAAATGCCAAAGATATGAGAATTATTTTTGTTTCTATTTTGAAAAATAAATGAGATATTCAAAGTTATACTTATTATTAAGATATTACAGAAATGAGTGATACTATGAAACTCTGAAAACACTTAATTAAACAAATATCCATGCAAGAAACGATCGTGTTGAAAAATCAATTTGAACTTTTAGCTTAGTGCTCAGCCACTGAAGCATATATCTTTCGGGAATTTCAGTGGAGAAATTTAAGAAAGGGGAAGAAAAAAATTTACATATGATTATTTCTTGATCTAAAAAATGGTTTATGATATGCTGATCAGGCAAGCCTTGCAGGGGGCGTTATACAAAAAAATTGGTCAGAGATATTGAGGTAATCAAAGATACATATATACAGGGACAATGACTATTGTTAAAATTATAATAGGAAATGCTAACAATTATTCTATTAAGATAAAAGTGTATCAATGGTTTACTATAATTCATTATATACTTTCCTTAATTATGAATGAACTTATGAGATATGTCTAAAGTAAGCTTTCGTGGTGCTTGTGTAGCACTCGATTCTCAAAATTTATATATTGTGTTGTCACAAATTATGTAAATTATATGAATTAATAAGTAAAATATAAATATTTGAAGGGGGAAAACATGCGCCAGATGTGCATGTGTGATGCTTGGGCGTGATCGGCCGTATATGTTGCGCCCATGCATGAATGAGGCACGTATATGTATGCATGGTAGGATGTGTAGTGTATGGATTGTTAGAGTTATGCTTCTAATTGACAATTTTTGTGACCTTATGTACTAGTGTAACGGTCCTTTCCGCCCTTCAGTCATTCGAGCCCGTCCAAAGCCTCCGCGCCCTCCGTGTGCTCGATCCTAAAAAACAGAATGGACCCCACTCACTATGCGCTGCCCCGTGCTCGAACTCGAAATTCAGAATGGACCCCGCTCGCCGGGCACCGCCCCGCGCTCGAGCGCACGTATGTGCGCCCTCCGTGCGCTCGAGCGCGTTGGCAACGGGCATATTTTTGAATGTGTTATTTGAGCCATCTATAAAAACTTAGCTTATATTTTTAAAATCCTAAGCAAAAAAAGAAAGGACTCTTGATAGACCAATTTCGTGCTCCACTTGAGAAGAATATCAGTCATACTCCATTGGTCTTGTTCCTTTTGAGAAAACTAAAAGCTACGAGATTGAGCATCGTGTTTAACTAGTTTTCTCTAAATTTTTCTCTTCACCTTTCAAACACTTCCATTCTTCTACCTTTGTTGGAGACGTCGGAGAGTTGAAGAAGGAGACTCGATCGTGTTCGACAATTCAAGTGGCTAGAGAGGAAATATTGACATGAAGACCAGAAGGCGTTCAGTTTTGTTGTCGCGGGTAAATCCAAGGGGTTCCTTAGTAGGGATCACGAGACGGGAGTAAGTCGGTTAGGTTAGCGCATCGTTACCACCTGGTCTGTAAGTTGATTTTCATAGTGCATCGCTTCCCTCGCCGTTGAAGCCTGGAGAATTTTTCTCGATTACCGTGGGTATCGAGTTTTTCCTTCGTCACAAAAAATTGTGTCTTTTTTATATTTTGCATGATTGTTGGTATCATTGGCATCTAGAACTAAATATCCTTTACGTGTATTGGATTTTTATTGTTTCTTGCTTTCACTATATTTATCGGGGTCGAAACTTAATTGTATCACGTTAGTACAAAAAATACTTTTTCAATTGGTATCAGTGACTCACCCCGATCCACGACCCCATTCTAGATGTATTCGAGCAGATCACTATCTGTACCTCCCTTCTTTGATAGGAATAATTATGCCTATTAGAAGGTCCGGATGAGAGCATTCCTCAAATCTTTAGATGAGCGAATATGGGCTTGAACCCAACTTGGGTGGACTCCACCTAAGAGTGGTGATGAACCAAAAGTTCTGTTCTTATGGTCAAAAGCAGAACTTGATGCTTGTAACTGGAATAGTAAGGGGTTACATGCTATTTTTATGGTTGTATCTCCCGA
>JAOVVI020000815.1:15573-27961 GCA_028571085.2 Nepenthes alata | reverse complement strand
TAAAACATGCCATAATATGCTACCCATAAAAACATAACTATAGTCCAATGTAATTTCTTAAAAAAACTCTATACTTTTCTTATTAATTCATAATTTTCTTACTCCTGGATAAAATGATCATATTTCTTAACTTAATTATAAATTTTTTCTTCAATCATTCTTAATCTCATGTATAACATTCTATAAAACTTGGCCATAATAAATTATAAAGTATGAAATACTGAATTAACCAATTAATGCAGAAAATTCAGTAAGTACATCCAATTCAATATGTGTGCTGAGTTTTATAAAAATTTAAAACATGTAGGTTCAATTATGTGTATTATTTAGTTCATCTAACCCATATATTTGACATATTCAAGTATGTGAAACCTTGTATACGAATTTAAGGCAAAGAAGGGTCAAAATTCAATAAAATGATAGCTTAATCAACATCTTTGAAGAGATTCTACAATTCAAGTCTAATATCATACAAACAAGACAATATTTTCTGAAATTATAAGTAGGCAAGCTTATAATTTTAAGTCTAGAATATACAATAGCAAAACGAACAAAATTCATTGCTTGATGGGCCATTAAATCATAAATATAAGACATGCATGAAGCTAAATTATAATATTCAAGACATATGTACATTTACAGGGATTTAGACATGAGTTATTATGAAATCTTGCTAAAATATCATGAAAAACTCACATACATACTCGATACAAATATTAATAATTTGAAATTATATCTTGGATAAGTATTAGAATAAGGATGCTCAGGAGATTTGATAAAGAACAGTAACAAATGAAAAAGAAGTTTAAAGTGCACTTCCCATGGCTCCGATTTACCAAAATTCTCACTTGAATAAACTAAATTCACATTGTTTGGCCTCCACTCTCTTCTCCTCGACTAATTCTCACACTGCTCTCTAAAAACTCTGAAAATATGACAAAAAACTAAGCCTGATGCCTATTTATACATAGTGGCAATCAAGTGCCAGATGCCTATATATAGAAAGTAGGACTCGAGTGCCACTAAGGAATGCGCCAGGCGCTGATGATATGTGTGAGGACCTAGTCCCAAAACGTGAAAATTAGGAGATGATTAAATTAATAATGATCAAAATTAGGCTTAGGAAATATAGAAAATTAAATTTGAGAGAAAAATGGGCAAAAGGGGGCTCGGCACCTAAGGTGCCAAGCTAGGCACAAATAACAGTAGGCCCGTGCCTGAGGAGAGCCCGAGGCACCACCCGAGCATGAAAGCCAGAACCACCGCGCTTGATGGCTGCTCGAGCACGAGGTGAGGTGCAGCGTTGGCAATTTTGATTGCTCGATTATCACCCGACTGGCGCTCAAGCACCAGTTAGTGTATTTTTTTTGCGGGCATTTCTCCCACGTTATTTTTCGGCCATTTTCAGTTTTTAGAGAGAGAGAGGGATGAAAACTTAGCAAGAGAAGAAGATAGAGGCCCACGAGTCTGAATCTGTCCGAGAGGTAGTTAGAAAGGTGATAGATCGGGTCAAGGCAAGTGCACTCATACCCTTCTCTTTAGTTTTCTTACACTTTTACCTTGTTTTCTTCGAATATCCTCATTTTGATATCCGATTAACTTTATATTTTGTAGTTTCTAAGATTTAAGTATGCATATATGTAAATTCCATGCCCAAATTTGTAGATTTAGTCAGTTTTCAGGCACCGAAACCCTAACCCGCGCCGAGACATGTTACTTACAAATTTTTGACGCTTTTGCTTAATTTGGGTTTAGAATATGATTACCCATGATTTGGACATGCTAATTGTAATGAACCATATTTTTCTACCGAAAATCTGACAGAATTTCGTCTATAAAACGGATGTCTACGAAATACAATAACCTGTACAAAACGTTGTACAACAAATATACACCCTCAGCATATACAAATGATTCATCAACATCAAACTCCAACATCCAAACAATACAAAAATGCAACACAAGATCCCAAAATTACCATAATCCTTTCGTGGCTCCAACGTCATGTCTCCGGACACAATATAGGATACAGAGAGATGCGATTAGGTATATGTTACAAATTACAATAACCTGTAGAGGTATAAATATTTCCAAACGACAGTGGAAACTAAACTATCTGCTCATAAGTCATTTGTACATTATACGTTAACGATTCCAAAAGAAATATAAATATATACGAATCTCCATGACATAAATAAAGCTGCAATTTCTAAATCTTCGACATGGTCTTCCAAATTCAAGCTTAGTCTACTTCCAATCTTTATGCTAGCCCATCGGGTATATCAGACATGTACTAATTGGAGACAATGAGAAGTAAGGGTGAGCCAAAGCTCAGCAAGTGTAAAGTTGTCAAAGATAATAACGATATATATGAAAAATAAGGCAAAAGAGGAATTTGCGAGCATGATGAGGATACGTAATTATTAACATGATCGAATATGCTTTCTGAGTACTGTTGACTTCTCATATTTCATCCTTCTTCTTTTTAGGATGTAAATTATACATGATTATTTATTTTTGTGGATCAGGGCTAGTAAATCGTACTAGCTAACGATGCGAGAGAATGAGAAAAGGATCAAGATACTCCACATAATCTAAGGCCATGAGCACTTATTCTAGACCTAGCGGGGGGTCATCTACATATCATACTTGTAGACGGGCAAATAACGATTCGCCCCATATCCCCCGGGTAGTAGGGCAATTCTTGTTCTTCCACAGTAGTATTCTAAGGCGTGCCATGAATATCACCCGCTCTATTAAGCAATCAGAATACATGGCCAGGGTGATCCTTGAGTTTCTACCGTGATGTAAATGGTAAGTCAGGGAATAGTACCCCATAAATATAAATCCATGGTCCTGGTTTTATAATTTCTTATTTTTTTGAGGAAAGATCGACAATAACTTCTTTTACATGGTTCCCACATTGGGAGAACAAATCATCCATATAATAAATTGTGATATTCCCTCTGTATTCTTGCATATCATGCTAAATTCTCATAGATGGATACAGATTATCTTTTCTTGATGGTTTAAGTCTTCTCACGACTTAACCTTCATGTATAAGAATCATATAGCATCAGAAATTCTTATCCCTGAGAGTCTAATTTGACTTTAGGGCTTCCGGTTAATGATTATCTTCACAACTGATTAACGAATACATTTTTTCAGATAAGCAATTAAATATATGCAATTATATATGCAGCTTAATTAACAATTAAACATGTAAAAATTATGCAAAATTCATCAAGAGGCTTAGGAAACCAGTAATAGGGTAGGATTAGGGCCTCCAAATGCACCGTACAAGTCAATTTTTTGAAAATCGAACATCCAACTGAAATATATACACAATTAGGATATGGGTAACACAAAATTAAGGATAAATTATGCATTAAACTCAAATTAATTGATCAAACATGATCCGGACGTATCCTAGGGTTCCGACGAGCGGGTTTTTACATAATACAACTAAATCAAATACCCAATAAATAAATTAGCATACCTAGGTTATGGGAAATAATAATCTAGTCCCAATTTAAGCAAAAGCCCCAAATCATTTCGTGGATAAATAGGTTTGGGCGTGGGTGATCAATACCGCGGGTGGTTAGGGTTTTCGGGTTGCGGGAATTGGACAAAAACTAAATAATTGGATATAGAATTCATATATATCTATAATTAAACTATGGGTATCACATATACATGCATGGGTCGAAGATCGGGATAATAATACCCGAAGGAGATCGAATAAAAATTAAAAAGAATGGAAGATAAGGGTATGGATACACTTGCCTCGACCCGATTTATCACTTCTACAACTAGCTCGTGTTCGGATTCACACCCGAGAGCCCCCATTTTCTCCTCTTCTCCTTCATGCGGTCACTCTCTCTAGCTCTCTCTCTCACTGCGCGCCACCGCTACTTGACCCTCCAAGAGTCGACGACCACCGGTGCACACCCGCTGGCGCCACCTCCTCCTCGCGGCCACGCCTTCCCCTACAAAACCCTCCACCGTGCCACGCCTGGAGTGAAACTCTAACCCTCTCTCTCCCGATACTCTCTCTCCCCGATCTCCCTTTCTCATTTTTTCCCTCTACTATTGTTATTGTCATTAAAAATAATAATAATATTATATATATATTATTTTCTTTTAATCTCAAAATTTAAATTGATACTCGGGCAATCGAACGGGCGCAACCTAGGCACCAGCCCAACAAATTCCAAATAATCTCTAAAGTTTTTATAATGTTTAATTAATTTTTTATTACACCCAAATTACCCAAAAGAAACAAATAAACTCAATTAAATTGAATAAAAATATTCAGGACATTACACTAATTTATTAATTGGGTATTCGAATTTGTGATTTTGTGTGGGAATTTCATTCGAGGAGACTCGAACCCGTGCCTGAACCCCGTTTAAGCTTCGATTTGGAGTTTTATGCATAAAATTACATAGGATTATGATTATCCATGCCTTGAATTTGATAATTTACCCATTGGATATCAAAAATTTTGAGAATTAACCGATATGCGTATCTGGATACTGTTCACGTGCACTGTTTACACGAGCTCTTTGGTAATTTTTTCATGATTCTGTATTGTTTAATTGTTATTTACATTGTATATACATTCTCATATGATTAATTATTATTCCAAAATTATGTTCATTAATCGATTGTGAAGGAAATGTGAGCCAGGGGCCTCTAAAGTTATAATTCCCATCGGTAATAAGAATCTCTATTCTTCCCTATGTTATGATATTCGTATATGTAAATGAGTCGTGAGAAAACTTAAATCCAAAAGAAGGATAATAATCGTATATGTAATTGAAGGAAAGTCCACAATGTGATAAGTGATCAAATCGTTCTCCTGGATGGAGATATTGTGAATTGAATTATGATAGACCTTTTCTCAAATGAATAAGCAAATTAATAAGGAATTATGAAACTAGGACCATGGATTATGTTACGAAGGGTAATATCCCTTGGCATGACATGGGTATCACAATAGAGACTCGAGGATTACATTGGCCATGTATCTTGGCCGCTTATTGAAGCGGGTGATACTATTGGCAAGCCTTAGGATATTACAGTGGAAGGACAAGGACTACCTCTGGATTGCGTGAGGTTAGGGTAGCATCTTGATTAGTCCTATATGACCAGGTGATACGCATACCACTATACCACGTGGTGGTTGATGGCCCCCCTCTGGGTCAAGAATAAGAGCTTACAGTCTTAGATTATGTGGAGTATCATGATCTTTCCTCGTCTGCCTGTACCTCTAGTTAATAAGGCTTATTGACCCTGGTCTATAAAGATGAATAATCATGTATAAAGCATATCTCAAAGAGAAGTAAATTATATTCCAAATTATATTTTATCATGTTCCCGTTTATGCATCTCTTTCATAAATTATGTCACTTTCCCTTACTTATCTTCTCTGATATTGTCTATCATTTTTTATTATGATACACTTGTTGAGCTGTTAGCTCATCCTTACTTCTTCTTTCTTCTAGGTGAGAGTTACGAGCTGACACCCAATTAGTTAGGGTAATGAGAGGGATTTGCTTAAAGTAATTTGCTGGACTTCGAAGGCTTAGAGTTTTGAATATGGTCAATGTATTGAAATATAAAGAGTCAATTTAGATTAATATTGTGTATTAAATTGTGGCATATTATTATTATGGATTATTGTTATACTTCCGTAGGTTATTTATCGATCTTGTTTTGTTTCTATAGTTTTGATTTTAGATTTGTTTAAGCCTATATGGTATCTCTATTTAGATCTAACGTAATACTTAAGGAGTACTATGTTGGAGACATGGATGATATGGCATTTGTTGATCCAGTGTATGTGTTATTGTTAAAATTTTGAAGTCTAGATATTTGTATACTTGTACAGGTTTAATTAAGTAGGTTATATATATGGTTTTCGTCAAATTATATAGGAAAATTTGCCCAATTTTTCACAGAATTAGATGTTTTAAATTGAATGCATGTTAGTCTGATTTGGATAAGTATGTTTATTGACGGAGGTCCTTAGAGGATTAGGACCTGTTCTGTCACAATATGGGTTCACTATGCTTGAGCACGGCTTGGCGTGCATCAAATGTATAGTTATTGCCTTTGATCGCTCGAGTATCCCTCAGGCACACAATGAGCGTGAGCAACTTCCAATCATGCACTCGGGTACCTGTCAAGCATCCTTCAAGTGTTGAGCCATGGGTTTTGGCACTTAGGTGCAGGTCAACCTCCATCAGGTATCCAGTTAACTAATTTAATTTTGACTCTTTAATATAATTTTTTCATATCCTTTGACCTTGATTTTAATTAAATTGGCGTAATCATTCAAGACTATCATTAACCAAAGACTCAAGCCTTACACCGAAGACCCAATTTATGAGAATGGCATGTGAATTTTATGGTAAAAATCATGTCGAGAGGATGTGCTATCGTCAAAGTGGAGCATGTTTTAATTGTGGCCAAAATGGCCATATGGTAAAGGATTGTCTATCCCCTTCGAGGCATTCGGAAAGGTGGACCACATTTCTTGGAAGAGCTTATGTTGCACAGTAAGAGATGCTAGGGCGGATCCGCTGATGGTTGAAGGTAATATGTAAATTTTTAGTTTTATGGCACATGTTTTAAGTGATCCTGAGTTTACGCATTCTTTTGGGAACCCTAAATTTGCTTGTAACTTGTATGTGCCCTCTCAAATTATGGAATGTGCATTGGTGGTATTTACCTAGGTGGATAAATCTTTGTTGGTTGATATTGTGTACCCATAGTGTCAAGTTTAGGTCAACGAGTATGAATTATTGCCGGACTTGATTTTGCTTGACATGCCAAATTTCAATATTATTTTAAGAATGGATTAGTTGGTGTATTATCACACTAGTATAGATTGTTATAATAAGTCCTTATTATTCGACATTCCAAGGTGTGAATCTTTTGAATTCCAAGGAAGGGTCGGAAGGGAGATGACTAGACTGATCTCCACCTTGCATGCGAGCCATTTGATGAAGGATGAGTGTCAAATTTATTTGGCATACATGACCACATCTTGGAGTCATAATGTGGCCATTGAGGAGATTTTGATGGTATGTGAATTTGATGACGTCTTTCGAAGAAATTGCCCGCTTTACCTCCTAATCGGGAGATTGAATTTTCCATTGACGTTATGCCAGGATCTACACTGATTTCAAGGGCTCCCTATACAATGGCTCTGTTTAAATTGTAAGAGTTGAAGTAGCACTTGTAGGATTTGTTGAAGAAAAAATTTATTCAACTGAGTGCATCACCTTGGGAACACTAGTGCTTTTTGTGAAAAAGAAGGTTGGATCGATGCGGCTATGTGTGGATTATTGAGAATTGAATAAGATCACAATCAAGAATAAGTATCCCCGACTAAGAATAGATGATCTGTTTGACCAATTGTAAGGAGCTCAAGTCTTTTTTAAGATTGACTTGCATTTGATGTACCATCAGTTGGCAATTAAATGTGAGGATGTACCCAAGATGGCCTTCAAAACAATGTGAGACCATTATAAATTATTGGTAATACCTTTTGGATTAACGAACGTGCCGGCAGTATTTATGGATCTTATGAATCGAGTTTTTCAGCCTTACCTGCATTGATTTGTGGTTGTTTTTACGGATGATATTTTGAATTATTCAATAAGTTTTAAGAAACATGAAACTCATTTGAGAATTACATTGCAGACCTTGAGGGAAAGGCAACTGTTTGCTAACTTGAAGAAATATGAGTTTTGATTGGAAGAAATATTATTTTTGGGGCACAATTTCCAAAGGAGGTGTTTCAGTGAATCCAAAAAGGATTAAAACTGTAGCAAATTGAGATAGATCAGCCAATATTATAAAAGTACGGAGTTTTTGGGTCGGCTAATTATTATAGATGATTTTTTAATAAATTCTTGAGGATTGTGGTGCCACTAACGTGTTTTAACTCAAAAACGAATGATCTTTCATTGGGATGAGGATTGTGAGATGAGTTTTCAAGAGTTATAGAATTGATTGACCTTCTCACAGATATTGTTGATTTCGAATGGATCGGGAGGCTTTGTGATGTATGGTGATGCTTCTAAGAAATGCTTGAGTTGTGTGTTGATATAACGTGATCGGGTGATTGCCTATGGGTCAAGACAGTTAAGGGTCTTAAATAGAATTATCTCACCCATGGTATGAAATTGACAACCATGATTTTTGTGCTAAAGATTTGAAGATATTATTTACATGGAGAGAAATTTATAGTATATTCTAATCATAAGATTTTAAAGTATTTATTCTTGTAGAAGGAACTAAATATACGGCAATGTAGATGAATGAACTTATCAAAGGATTATGATTGTGAAATCTAATATTTGACAAGGAAGGCGAATGTGGCAACCAATGCCTTGAATCGAAAATTTTTGAGTATGATAACTCATTTGATGATTAAGGAATAGGAGATATTAGATGGAATGAAAAGTTGTACTATTTAATTACACTCCCAATGATCAAGGATGATTTATCGTATCTTTAAGTGTAGCATGTGATTATGGAGAAGATTTAGGAGGCACAAATAAGAGACCCATATTTGATGGAGATTGCCGGAGATTTGGGTAATGAGTTACAGGTATATTTTAATATTCGAGCAGATGAAATTCTTCGATTTTGGGATAGGATCTATGTATCTAATATTGAGGAAATGAAGGAAGAAATTTTAAAGGAGACTCATAAGTCCAAGTGTATAATTCATCCTAGAGTAAACAAGATATATCAGGATATGAAGAAGAGTTTCTAGTAGCGTAACATAAGGCAGGAGATTACGATATACGTGGTAAGGTGTATTATTTTCCGACAAGTTAAAGCTAAGTATAAGAAACCTCTAGGATTTTTACACCCTCTGTCGATTCTCAGTTAGAAATGGAAGAAAATTATGATGGATTTTATTTTGGGTTTACTGAGGATAGCAAATAATTTGGATGCCATTTGGATGATTGTAGATAGGTAGACAAAGTCAACTCACCTTTTGCTGGTTAGGACAACATTCTCAAGGGATAGGTTGGCTCGTCTATACATAAATGAAATTATAAGATTGTTTGGCATTCTAACTTCGATAATTTCTAATTGTAATTTGAAATTTATGTCTAAATTTTGAAAAAGTTTGTATAAGGAGTTAGGTACCAAATTAAAGTTCAGTACGACGTTTCACCCACAGATAGACGGTCAATCAGAGAAGGTCATAAAAATTTTGGAGGATATATTGAGGGCATCTATATTGGAGATAAAAGGAAATTGGAATAATTATTTTCCGCTAACAAAATTTGCCTATAACAACAGTTATCAATCGAATACTGGGATGGCCCCTTTTAAGACTTTATATGGACAAAGATACAAATTTCCTATTAATTTGGAAAGAGATTAGTGATCGTAGACTTTTAGACCCTGATATTATTCAGGACACTTTCGATAAGATTAAGATTATTTGAGATTGACTGATTGTTACTTAAAGTCGCCAAAAAAGTTATGGCGATAAAAAGAGATTTGACTTGAGATTTGAGGTGGATGATCATGTATTTTTGAAGGAATCTCCTTGGATGGGAATATTAAGGTTCGAAGTAAAAGGAAAACTAAAGCTAAGATTTATTGGGCCATTTGAGATTTCACAGCAAGTTGGAGAAGTGACCTATAGATTAGCTTTGCCTTCGAATTTGGCAAATTGCCATGATATTTTCCATGTATCAATATTGAGGAAGTACGTGTATAATCTTTCGTATGTGAATGAGTATGAACCATCGCAGATTGATAAAAATTGGACATATGTTGAGGTTCAAATTCAAATATTAGATAGAAATGATCAAGTGTTGAGAATAAGAAGATTCCGTTGATAAAAGTGCTTTGGAGGAACCGTTTGATGAAGTGACATGACAAAATGAGGATAAAGTTTGAGAGAAATATCCCTACCATTTGAGTATTAAGGTATGTAAATTTCAAGAATAAAATTTTGTAAAGAGTGGAGAATTATAATACTCGATTTTTGTTTAATTTAATTTGATAATATTAGTTTATTTTTGATTAATTAGATATATTGAAAATAATTGTGTAATGCGGAATCTAAAGGAAATTGGAGTAAGGAAGTAAACTATCTCCTGAGGGATGCTCGACGCGCACCATAGCGTGTTTTCTAGATTGAGCGCTCCTAATGAACGCTTGAGGCAATGCTCAGGCGTGAAATCTAGCATAGGCGCACCCGAGGGCCCCTGAGGCAGCACACGTGGACAATGAGGATTTGGGCATGATGTGTAATGCGCACCTGAACAACGCTTATCACGTCCCAAATCCCAATCTCATAATTAACTCTTAATCAAATAGTATTAATTTAACTAAATTATCCTCTAAAATTAACTTTCGAACATGAACTCTACTTCGATACATTGATCGACCATAATAAAATTAATACAATAATATAAACATGATCCAAAACAGGTGCCACGTCTCATGTAGCTCCGACATTGACCCAACAGTGACATCGGACATTACGTAAGAAGCTTTGCTTGTCCAATACGAATATTAGAGTATACAAACAACAAAATTAAATCATAAACCATAATCTAACAGCCAATGACAAATCATCGAACATGCTAAAATAATTATAAAACTACAATAACATTAACCCATAATTTGCTATCCGACACTCAACATTTCATCATTTTAGACATCTCAAAAACTGTAATGAAAATTGATACAACATACAAGACATTCTAGAGCTGTCCAAAAACTAAATTATAGCAATCTGACTATAATCAGTTCAGACATACGTTATTATTCAAGACCAGAAGGTGGGTTGTCTAACTATTACCCTATAGACGGAATCGAATGCTGCTTCACACCTGCGAATGATAGGTTCAGATATCGATTACCACAATAACATATTAAGACATGTCAAAATATACTACCCGCTAAATAATAACTATGGTCCAATGCAATTCTTAAAAAACTCTATACTTTTCTTCTTAATTTATAATTTTCTTACTCATAAAAAAATACTCATAATTCATATCTTAATTATAGAGTTTTCTTTCATAATTCATTAGAATGACACCATGTAAAACATAAACTTGCTGTCTAATAATAATTTGGCTTATAATATAGGAAATTCAGTATAGACCTATAAAATTCAGCAACTTTAGTAAAGATGCAGTTTTTACAACACATGCAAGACTTGTATTTCTTGTAAAAATTTAGCAAAGTAACCCTTAAAAACATGGGATGTTACTGAAACTCAACAAGAGTGTAAAAATCAGCTCATTGACATAAATGCAAAGATTATACTGAAATTTCCAGAACACTACATGAATTTTTAGAAGATATATAACCTATACTTAGGATTTTCTAAATATGCAAGAAGGTTACCCACGAAATTAAACATGCCAAAGTAATGCACTAGAATTTCAGACCACACATGAAGCTGGAATTGAATATTCAAAACATATACACACTATACCTAAATTTAGGGATGAGTTCTTCTGAAATGTTACTATAAAATTATGAAAAACTAACATGCATGCTCAATACTATCATTAATACTTCAAAATTATATCATAGTTGAGTAATGGAACAAGAATTACTCATAAAAAATAGAAAAAAAATAACAACAATAGAATGAGATATATAAAGTATACTTACCTACACTCCAATTTACCCAAAATCTAACTTAGATAAACTAAATTTCAACTTCTATGGCCCCCTCTCTCCTCCTTTCTCTTCTCCTTGTCTTCCTATCTCTTCTTTGGAAAATCTGAAGAAAAATGACAAAATCAATCGGCTAGTCCCTATTTATATTGCATAGCGCTCGAGCGTTGATTCAGACACACATTAGGCAACCTAGGGCGCTTAGGTGCGGCTTGGGTGTGATGGACCGTATTTTTTACAAAAAATTTGGCAGAGTTCCATATGAAATATGGCCATTAAGATGATACAAAAACCTATACAATCTCCTGTACAAAATAAAATATATCCAAATAATTCCTCATCTCGACAACATACAACAACAACTCACAAACCACACAGCACAACAGCAACTCCTCACAGGATCCATTTTCCACATATAATTTATAAGGTACAAATTTTTGGAGTATGGTATATTCATAATTAAGTTTAACTAAGTGAACCGAGGTCTAAGGACTCAAGAAGAATCAGATTGAAGGGGACGAAGACCCAAAATTGGTGGAATTATGAATCGACATTATAATTTAAATATATTAATCCGTAAATATGATTCGGGTGTTAAATTATGATAATCTCGGGATATTAAATTAGTATTATCATAATTAGGCTCAAGGTATGTGTAAGGATTTGTTTTGGAGTCAAAAATCAGGCGGCGGTGCTAGAC